>UZAF01018486.1:0-32623 GCA_900617895.1 Haemonchus placei | reverse complement strand
CAACACTAATCACTTTCGAAGAACAATAGGATTTGCAGACTTACCTCCTTAAAAAAGGAGTTTTCCCCATAGTTCACAACTTCTACGTTCATCGAATGTTCCCATTTCAAAACTTCCATTTTGAGAGACTTTGCAACAACACTTACCGATGTTGACTTTCCTATAATGGTTATTAGTTCTCAGCCTATCTCCGGAAAATATAAAGCAATGAGAAAGAGTACGAACCACAGCCGGAAGGTCCAGTTACAAGCAGCGTCCCACCCTGCCCTTGGGTCAATAACGTTTTGAGCTGAATAGGTAATTGAAGCCTAACTTAAAGACCCTTTCACAGGAATACAGGAACTTACCTTACTAAGTTGCCTTGGATTAACTGCGAGCTCCTCTAACTTCTTCGGTGTAGTAGCAACGAAAAAAAGATCATGAACCTCGGGTAATGGTTTGGACCAAGCTACTGAACAAAGTAAAGATTAAATGGCCACTTCCGAAACAGAACTTTGCAACAGCCCATCCGTACCACAAAATCTTGACTCACTTTCTTTCTGTAATGCTCTCTCCAAATTGCGTGGGTGGAACTTGGGTTGCTGCCGTTGGCCGTAAAAAGCTTCAGGATTGTCTTGTGGATTGGGCTCTTGGTAGCTACATTGAGATGATGGATGAGACGATGGGCGTATTGTTTCGATGACTTCAATATCGTCATCACTTTCATCTTCAACTTTGACGACAATGGTCTTCCTTTTCTTCTTTGCCGGCTGAGAAGGCATCCTAAAAGGAACTATCAGCTTTTGATAGAGCTACTGAAGGTTCAACGTCCTAGATTTTAGTCTCTCAGAATCCACAAACTGGACAAAACCCTGAACCCTGAAGCAGAGTTCGATCATAATGGTCCGCATTAGGCCCCACTGCACGAAACTCTTCAAGGTCTCACTCCGATAGATTAGGAATATTGAAGGGTAAATAAGCACTTAATCGGTTACACTTCGCAATTAAGTGGGAATCGTAAAGAGGGGTAAAGGCACAATACTGGATGGAAGAGATCTGGGATCACCTTATCGATAAATTCATTGTCAATAAATGAAGGTGCCTATAATAATGGTCAAGCATGGGTTCCAGTGGCGACTAGGGAAGGATTTATTTATTATTCTGGATGAAAGAGATGGCATCAGTTCAAGAGCTGTTGAGCTTTCAAGAATATATCGCATAGCCCTAAAGCTGTAGAAATTTTCCTTACTTCCCATTCTGTCCGCTTTTCCTTCCACGGCAAAGGGGCAAAGGATAGTTCCGAGAACGATATGTTCCATCTAAGTCAGAATTCACTATCCCGGTTCATATTTTTACAACCCGAAAAGAACAAAAAAGGTATAAATAAAACAAGAAATGCAACCTAATGAGCTCGAGATTATGCGCTCTAAGTGAATTGCAAACGGAGCGTCAAATTTACTCCAGGGCAGATTTTTCGATAAGTATATTTTACTCTTTAGTTTCGTGCTTAATTACCTTTGCGTTCACAAAGAGTTCCTTGCAATCACCCGGAAAAGGTGCACTCTGATGGCTGGAACCTTCTGCATTGGGGTAATAAAAGTACCGTCTGTTTCCGTCCGTGCCCCCGATCTCAAGAGGTGTCGCGAGTGCCGCAAAACTTCTCGCAGCTACGCGCTCGGTTAACAATGGGGGCCGCAACAGCTGGATCATTGCCACCAAAATCAGTTTTAATTAGACTTGGACGTTAAACTTTATGCTCGTTATCACCTTAATTATGTTAACAGGTGTTGTCCCCATTTTTTTTAGTGGTTATTGCTTCCGCCGAAAAAGGAATCGTTTATGAGTGGGAATGTTTACGTACTTTTTTGTTTACGGACCCGCATCATGTAATGTTTACGTGTTCCTATTCATTGCTTTTTCAGGATAGCGAGCATGTTTCCTCGTAGAGCCTCATCGCTTCGGGAACGTGGTAGTGATGAGCCAACTTCTAGATTTAGATCAGACACTCCAAGGTTGGCTCCAATACGAACCACTTACATCGCCAACAAGTTTTCTCCACTCACAGTAAGTTCTTTTCATTGTAAAAATATTTTCATATTTTTATGTTAATACATTTATTAATACATTTGTATATATGCATAATTGGGTATGAGCAATTCATAGGTATCAGCCGAATAGGTCATATCTGCTTTTTATGCCATCCTCTGCTTGTTTCATATTTTTGCTCACGATAGAGATCGTAATTGACGAAGTAGCGCCATTGTTCTTGTTGCGCTATAATTATTTTACGAGGGAGTTTGATAATTTGGTCATTGAACTTTTCTTTTCTTTTCTTTGAACTCTGCCCCACATTCAAATAGCTTCAACGAAATGCTCGATCAAATTCAGCAATAAGGGGGTAATGAGTAGATATTATCCATACAAATTATTTGCTCTTTATTGCTAAGTCGAAACGTAAATATGATGTTTTGATGGATTGTTAATGGATGTTAATAATTCCGCATATTGGGAGCATTTTTGCACGGATTAATAGGTGTGGCACATTTTTCAAGTTCAAAATTAGATTTCTTAGATTAGGTAAGAGTTTTCTCACTACATTACCCTTGATATTTTATTCGAAATTTAGAAGCTTTTGATCTTTTCTCTGTATCCACAATGCAATAGCAAGTTCGTTTAGCTGCAGTTTCCTTGCAAACCATTATAACTGCAGCCCAGCTGATCAGATGAAGCTCATTTTTTTACTTTAGCTTGCAGATCTTTGCAAAAAAGCAACTTATAGATTTCTTCTTTTTGCCGATTTGTGGTGGTACGAACACTCGTTTTAGTGCTGTTCTAAATGTATCTTTTTTGAACCCATTCCCGTTATTTGTTTTGAAGGCTTAGTAGGCTTCCGAATATCACTGCGTTCTGAGTAGGAGTGGAATGCTCTGGCATATCTAATCAGTATTAAAAGGCTCTGAGACATTAGTCTTTTTCTTCAGTATATAATAACAGTTGTGGCCAAATTATTGCGAAAGGCCTTGTGATATTGTATTTATCTATTTTATATTTATTTCAGAGACAAATTGTGACGTATCGAGGGAAAAACCCAGCACCTTCGCGTGCCTCGTTGAAAACGCCATCAGCAGCTCAATCTCAAACTGTAACAGAGATGGATATGCCATTCCCAAGATTGGTATGCAGGACTTCATGTGCAACTGGTCTAATGAGAGGCTTTTCGCTTATTACTGCTCCTTTTCAGGTTGAAGAAACATCCACGTCAAGAGCGGCTTGTTCAAGTGGCATCGTCCGTTTTCCTATCAGTGCAGCGCAGCAGGGTGGACGATACCTTCTTCGAATACCAAAAAATGATATGTACGTGAGAATTTTCGGTTTTTTCTGGCGTTCTTTGGTTAACTCACGGCTCTGCTTTGCTTTGAAATCAGTTTTTTGCAGAGGAAGTAAACAGCTGCAAACAAGTTCGTCAACAGAAAGGATGCTGATACCGACTGTTCCTCCCAGTATGTCCATGGGCGGGGAATATTCTGCCGATGAATATGAAATTGTATACGAAAGTGGTAAATACTACGCTAAATATTACGATCTTTTTGTGATTGATGAGTTGTTCTATAAATATTTTCCAGATGGAAATTCACCTTTATGTCTAGAAGAACCAGAAATCCACGACGATGGGTATTATCAGGATGCCACTGACAAAAATAGATTCTAGTTCGTAAAAATCCAAATTATTTGAATGCTTTTTGGCTAAAGATTGCTCAGTCAACGGTGTTGCAATTGTTTTTAGCTGTTCGGAGATAACGTGCTTTTGGCACGGGCCTACACAAGCTTCTTTACGGCGGCATATGATGATCACACACAGCCGGAATGTTAACAATGGAGGAATACGGGCATGTGGTAGTCAAACGATACGTCGTTCTACGAAACCAAAAGGAGTATGTGTACTATTTCTATTACGCCTTCATTGAGATGGATAGCATTGGTTGATAACCTTTTTGGGGAGAGAAGCTATAGGCAATTGTGCGGTCATTCATGTAATGAAAAGCGGTGCTCGTGCCATTAGAATTGTCTTTTGTGAAACTGCAGACATTTTTGTCGCACTGGGAGACTGGCAAAAACTCGCCTCAATCTTCTTGGAACAGTCTGTGCATGGGAACTGTGTTTCAGTAAGAGAGTAACAGGTGTTGGTCACGGCTTTTGAAGAAAAATATCGTCTATTCCTTTTATATTCTGAATATTTGGTGAATAGGAATCATCAAATTTGGCTATTTTTCAGGTAAAATGCAGCGAATGTGATGAAATGGCCTACTCCCGGCCATTATTGTTGCGGCACATGACTCAAGTTCATGGGATCGTTGCTCCGTTGATCTATAAAACATTTTCTGATCGTGAAAAACTTCAGGTATAATTTCGATCATTAGTAGTTGTTGACTGAAAAGATCGCTTCAAATTTTTCTCATTTACAGATATGGTTAGAACAACTTCGCGAGACTCATGCTATCGAATTTGTAGTTTCTTCCGGATCCAAAAAGTGGGGTCAAGGTCTTCAGGTGAGAGCTCCTTCTCTGAACTAATTGTATTTCTCAGTTACTTTCTTTATGCATTATTTCTCAATTCGATTCTTATCCTTCGTCACTGCCCTCTTTTTGTGTTTTAATTTTTCCGCCTCAGACGGTATTAGCCATGTTTCGATTATTGGCGGTATGCCAGAATATTGCTTGATATTATGAAGTTGGATTTCCTTCAGGTTCACTATCTTACTTGTTCACGAAGTGGAGAGCAAAAAGAGCGGCCCAATAAGAAATTCCGGCGGCCAACACGTCCATCGATAAAATGCGGGAAGAACTGCATGGCTTATTTGAAGGTAATATGGAGTAGTTGAATATAAGGTAGAACAAAATCCCGAATTTTCGAATGAACACCATAAAGCATCAGAAGTATTGCCTGGTAGTTTTAACAGACGGGTAATATGCTTAAAATAAAATGGGATCAGGTGGCTTGTGTAAAAAGCATAAACATGAACAAAAAATGATAACAGCTGTGACTTTAAACGTTTGCAATTGACCCAGAGGCTAAAGAATATTTTTATATGCTTGTATTTTAATTGATACAGATCAGGAGGAGAGTTTCTTGAAACCTATCATAAGGAAATTAGATTGTGCACTAAAGCAACAGCATGACCTCATCTTAATATGGACTCTTCAAGATGAAACAAAATCCAACGGTTTCTGAACTGAAAATCGAAGCATGTCTACATCATAGTGGTCACGAAATCGATGCTTCAAAGATTCGTCTAGAGAGGAATGAGGTCAGTTCCTTGCCAGTTGCCAAGCAAACCCGATTGCCAAGCATCATTTCTCTCCTTTATGAACTTGCACCATACTTACAGAATATAACTATTTCAGTGGTGCCGAGTAATACAACTTATAAGAGAAATCGATGAAGGCCTTTTGCAAATCGACTTGCAACATATGACACGTATCAGAGGTAAGTCTTTTCACTGCTTCCTATGAGTCTTTCGCCACTATTGGGCCTGACGTAATTTGAAATGGCTTGATTAGTGTTACTGCGCTCTTACACTTGTGGAATTTTCGGGAACAGGCTTCAAAAATACAAGTAATACTACTGTAACTATTATATTACATAGTGCAATAGCGTAGAAACAAAAGCACTATGAAGGATCACTTAAAGTTTATTAAATAATCACCTTCTACTTCTTTTGCAAATATGGTCCTCCTCGTGAAAGTCTTCTAATATGTCCGGAGGGGGCTGGACTGTTTTTGTTGGGGCTTAGTGCTATGGTCCTAAATTATTCGTCTTGAAAACAAGCCGTTGCTGTGCCTCACGCGCACTGTTGACTAGACTGGATTCTCTCTTTTCCAGAAATTCTTGGTAATAATGGACGGTTCCGGTTGATGACTGACGAAGGTCTATGTCAGCAATTGCCGAAATGGATAGAACAGGTCCATATTTGATTTATTTATGCGAAACCTTCGTACTTTCCAGAACTTACTTTTTCCTGTGTTATATAAGTAAACAGCTATTCATTGTGAATATTCCGGTCTTTCTTTACAATGACGGGAATAACATCATATCAGGTAATCGGAAAGAATGTAAGTTCAAGGGATTTCAAAAGGAGCTGAATTCACATGCTCAGGTACCATGGCGTGCGCCAATGTCTAGGGTCCCTTATTTTTAGAAAACGTCCTAAGAGCTAAAGTCTGCCTGATCCTGGGTTCACTGGTTGAGTTTACTGGTCCAGTGTCATTTTCCATTCCATTCTCCCACCTCCCTCCTCTTCCCACCTTTTTTTATTCGCGGGTAGTTGAGAATGCTGAAATAGGCAAATCCTGTATAGGTCTTACTGTTCGGCTCTAACTCTTATCACCACATCTGAGATCGAGAAAATTAAGTGATTGATGTTTTCAGAATATGGACTACTTGAAATGTGAAATCGGCTCGTTCACTTTTGATTCTGAAAGAAAATTTCAGTACTCGCCTCAGGAAGAATTAGAATTATCTGAAGTGAATCTCGAGCCAGAAATTGAAATTGAAGAAGACTCATTGCTCAGTGGATACAATGCAAATATGTCGCTTGAGCCAAATCTCCTTTTGGATGCGTTCCAAAACTATGCAATGGAGGTAATGGGTTCTTGAGTAATTTTTCTCGGCTCTAAAATTATTTGAAACATTTCAGTGCCTTCCATATGATTTCATGAGTGACCTCGAACCGAAAAGTAATATCGCCGTTAAAGGATAGTCTTGTATGTGCCTTCTATCAGATGAGGCCATATTTGGTGCCTTCCGATAGCTGCGCAATATTGTGACCAGATAAACGCAGCACGGTAGTTTGTGCTCCGCAGATTCGTTATAGAATTGTTTTGTTAGGATAATGTGTAGAGTTTCTAGATTAAAGTTTTATTAACATCGCCTACTCGGTAACTACTGTGTACACAAAAACTTAAAAAGATATCGGCTGTTGCTTTGCTTCACAGAATGATAATTTCTGTCTACTGTACTTTTTACGGCGGAAAGTGTTTGGGAAAAGAGTGTCGGCAAATTTGGTGGGTTAAGATGGTCTTATTGGCACTATGAAATTAATGTCTTTAAGGAAGATTCCCTGATTTTGGAAGCGCGATGCAGGGGAACACAGGTTCTTAGGATTGGTGAGCGTTAGGAAAGGTCTCAAACCTCTTGCAGTTACTGCAACACCATCTTCTTTTTTTCAATTGTATCAGATACATTCTCTCATTGACTTTTTGGGAAAGGCGGAGGTGATGTAGTGGCAAGTGGCGCACTAATCCACACGCATGGTCGCGTGTTCGAAACCCGGATCGATATCCACTTACGCCAACCAAGCCTTCCATCCCTCCGGGGTCGGTTAATGGGTACCAGACTCTGGGAGGATAAAAGCTCTGACTTGTACATGGGCTGGCAAGCGCAAGTCATTGTATCGGCTACATACGCATTCAATACGGCAGTACGATTCAGAATGGAAGTCGAGTGCGAGAGCGCATACCTCAGACGAGACTGATTGAACGCCCTAGGACTTAATCTTTTTAGTCTTCTTGGCGTCTTTTTGGGGTCATTCGCTTACTGGTGCGAGGCCAGGTTTCGTTCGAGGCGCTGGTCCTCTAGTGTCCTCAATGGTGATGGGGTCGTCCGTTCCTCATTTTGGGGTGTTCCCAGTGATTCAGAAATGTCAGTGAGAGTAATACTGTGTTTTCCTCCTACTTCGGGCTGTGTTATGGCTTCGTCACGTACCGAATCCAGCACATTCCCCAAATAGGAACGGTATAGAGCCCTATGGACGGTCCAGAGCCCTATGATGACTCCCATGCACGTGTTCGACCTTCCCGTATACGTTGACGGTGTTCGATCATCGCTCTTGGAAAAGGAGATCTGTGCTGTGAAAGGCAACGAAATCATTTGAACGCTTTATGAATGCTGGGAAGATTGCATCTGAGATTGTAGGCGAAAATGGAAGTAAATCAAAGGTTTATCGTTTGAGGGAAGCTGTCCTTCGATGAAACTTCGTCACAGTTTAGTACTCATCTAGGTCTTCCATGATGGATTCGTTCGCTATCTGCAATTTGTCGCAATCAAAGGAGAATCGAGTGTACCCACAACCCAAATGTTCTGCACCTCTTCATAATCCTTTTCCAAAGCAGCCATATCTTCCCGTGCCTCATAAAACTCTCCTTCTTCCATACCCTCTCCTAGATACCTGAAAGAAGCGTTCACAAAAGCTCCTTCGCTACCGTTCCCACGTGAAGCCTTCCATAGATTTCAGAATGACCCTGAGTGGTGGTAAAGCGGTAAGCACTTACCAATGAACGAATGCTCTTTTTGCGTACATGAGGTCAAACTTATGATTGAGGCGAGCCCAAGCTTCCGCAATCACCGTATTGTTCGACAGCATACATGCTGCTCGTGGAACTGGCGCTATTCCACTTCCTGGGACGGCTGTGGGCGGTTTCTGATTGATTCCCACCTTGAAAAGTCCCATTCGTTTCAGACTTCGTAGGACAGGGAGCGAACGAATACCCGACCTTGAAGCCGGTAGGACACCAACTGACGAATTCGAGCACATGCGTCCCTTTGATGTGTTCAATAGCGCTATTAACATCTTTTGGGACAACGTCGCCTCTGAAATTCATTAGCTTATAGGAGTTTTATCCATTTTTGGCGGACACACTGAGCGAGTCTTGGCTAAACCTTGGAGGACATACTGTATTCTCAGGAGTGGGTCCCAACTGTATTCTCAGGAGTGGGTCCCACCACTCGAGTAATGGGAGTGTGGTGCAGTAGGAACGAAATTGCCGCGTCGCGGCGAGAGGACGCCGCGCGCGAAGGAATGTAGCAGAATGCAGCAGCAAGTAAGAAATTCAGGAACAAAAGAAGTAATAGTAGAATCATGCTAAAAGTAATAATCGCATAGCGATTGAGCTGTATGAAGAACACTAGAACTGAATAACTAGGCGAATGGTCCGCGACAGCGGCGATCGATTACACAATACCGTTCCCACTGCCCGTCTCCCAAGTTGATGGAGGTTTTTTCAGGGGCTGTGAAGAGCCCATTATACCTGTACAATAAGCAAACAGCCATATTTTTGCCTTCCCTCAGGTCACATTTCACCATTTGGCTGGTGGTCTCCAAACACATCGTTGTGATGTCTTTTACTGTGACCGCTTCGTGATGTACCTATAGAGGATCAGCATAGAGGAAGACATTTAAGAAGGCTCACTGAAATTTCCCACTTGATCTTCCCCAAATAAGGGGCTCACAGCCACTAAAGGAAAGTGTATACGTGGGAAAGGGACGAGATTTGTAGAAAATTCATTGAGATCCACATTTAGTTCACCACTATAGCGTATCGAGGCGGTCATAGACGATACTACCTGAACATATGGATTTTGGTGATCTCTTGACTTCTGGAAAAGAAAGGCTGGAAAGAAAAGTCTGGCGAATGCCTATGTTCCTTTAATTTTAGATAGATAAAGTCCTGGGGCGTTAATCAACTCCGTCTGAGGTGTGGAAGGCTTGGTTGGCCTAGGCGGATATCGATCCGGGATTCGAACCTCTGACCGTGCGTGTGAGATAGTGCGCCACTTGCCACTACATCACCTCCGCCCTACCCTTTTCCTTCAAATTTAGAGTAAAAGAAGTATCCAACACACCTGTGCAATTATTCTGTTGTAATTAATATAATCAGAGACTTTCTTTTTCAGCCGTAAAGAGCAGATATCATTAATTGCGTCGTTGTCCATAAGAAAACTACAATCTGAGTTCTCGAGCGTATCATGAGTGGCCAAGATGGCATTATACGGCTCTACCACGGCAGTTGAAGTCTGAACTAGGCTGCCATTAGAGACGCAGCTTGGAAGCGAAGTATAAACCGCTGCTGAGCATCCTACCAAAGGAGCTGGATATATGGAGAATTCCAGTTTATTCGTTTTTCCATATTCCTGACATAGATGTTCCATTATTAATGCCTCATAACCTGAGCCAGTACCACCGCCAAGTGAGTGGAATATCAGAAAACCTTGTAAACTCGAACAATTTTCCACCATATGTCGAATACTGTTCAGGACATTATTCACATTTGCCTGAAAGGGAAACCATCCACTTTTCAACAAACCGAACTTCAGGGAGAATCTAGAGTAATGCGGTCACTAGCCTTTCCAACAGTATAGAACCCTCTAGCAAAATTATTCGCAGCATCTTCTTTACCATATATCATTTGTTCTGGGCTGAACAGTTCCTTGTACAGGCCAGTCCGTATTTCCTCTGAAAACTAAGAATATGAGGGAGGGTTTGACAAGGTTTCTCATCGGAACAACTCTTAAGGGGTAAAAAGACTGGGAAAAAAGTACAACCCTGGCAGAGGAAGGTTTTACTCTCCAGAAAGCTTAATCAAAATCCTGATAAGCTGTCAGTTATCCATGTCAAAAGCATGTGACAAAATGCACCGTGACGGCCCCTCTTGTCGCCGTACGTAGCCGTCCACACAACCGCCGCCACTACTGGCTGCTTTCATAGTCCACGGCCAGTCGCGCGACTGGTCGCTCGCAAAATCGTGGACTATGAAAGATGGTACTCGTATCAGAACCCTCCGCCCTCTGCACTTCGAAGGGAAAATTGCTGACCCACACGAGTGGCGACCCAGTTTCGATGCGCTGGCACATCCTGACCTTAACTTACTGTCAGTCGTGTGCACTGATTGCAGTTTAGGGTTGCAAATTAGATTCCAACTCTAGGACACTACCATTAGTACTATGTTATCCTTGCTTCTTACACTTGACAGTTCTGAGATGATATGATTCGATGGGAGAGTCGCTGTGTGGATAAAGGCAATATGAATAAACGGGTCATTGCGAATCTCAGAGGTGAACTGTAAAGCTGAGGCAACAATGAGAATTCCACAGCTGTTTACTTCCCTCGAACTGTTCCGTATGACAACTATCCTTCATTGATCCTTGGTTACTGCCAGTTACAGAAAGGTTAGAGTACATATACCAACCACGTATTGGTAATGATTGAAGACTCTTGTTCTGAAGTGAGGCGGAGCGCTGCGCCAAGACTCGTATGAAAAGGATTACAATTTTTTCCATTCGTGCGACGCTTAACGCGATTTCGCCAACTGTAAACGCTGCCACTGATGATTTCGAAGTTCACATAAGAGACCCCTATGNCAGTCGTGTGCACTGATTGCAGTTTAGGGTTGCAAATTAGATTCCAACTCTAGGACCCTACCATTAGTACTATGTTGTCCTTGCTTCTTACACTTGACAGTTCTGAGATGATATGATTCTATGGGAGAGTCGCTGTGTGGATAAAGGCAATATGAATAAACGGGTCATTGCGAATCTCAGAGGTGAACTGTAAAGCTGAGGCAACAATGAGAATTCCACAGCTGTTTACTTCCCTCGAACTGTTCCGTATGACAACTACCCTTCATTGATCCTTGGTTACTGCCAGTTACAGAAAAGTTAGAGTACATATACCAACCACGTTTTGGTAATGATTGAAGACTCTTGTTCTGAAGTGAGGCGGAGCGCTGCGCCAAGACTCGTATGGAAAGGATTACAATTTTTTCCATTCATGCGACGCTTAACGCGATTTCGCCAACTGTAAACGCTGCCACTGATGATTTCGAAGTTCACATAAGAGACGACCCTATGTTGAGCAAATATTTCGATATCAGCGTTCATCCGTATATGATCGATAGTCTATTTTTCATGCACACTCCGCATTCCGGTTGTCTATTCTTTGGAACAACCTATTCTTCGTTACCTGAGCACCAATTGAGCAAGAAGGGTCCAGTGATTAGGACAAGGATTAATCCGTAACCGAAAAGAAAGATCCTAAGGCTCCTAAGTCTGCTCCAAAATCAGATTCGGTAATACTTACCAATGACAGTCGGTTCAAGATCAGCCAACGTGGCTCTGGGCACATATCGTCCTCCATAGGTTTCAGAAAAGAACGTCTGTTCACTGCCGGGTTCAATGTTCTCATGACTCCCTAGTGGTGTACCATCGGGGCTGATCCCATGCTCGTAGCATAGCAATTCCCAACAGGCGTTTCCAATTTGTACGCCAGCTTGGCCAACATGGACGGAAACGACTTCACGCTGAAAGCTATTTACTTTATGATGTCAGATTTCCAACTTTTTCGAGATCGAATTCGATTTTACTAGAAACCAACCATTTGTTCCTCTTAAATAGATGGGGGCCAACGACGGAATTACCTAGAACATTCGATGACACTTCCTTAGTACTTGTAGGAAAGACACAGAACATCACCAACCGAGTTGTAGGGATGTAGTCAAAGTGACTGATGGGGAATCGGTCGAATAGTTTTCAGGTATCCTGCCTGTCGCTATCATTCTCCAAGTGTTAATCAAACAAACATATCAAATCGACATATGTAGTGGATAAATGAAGGTTAGAGCCACTGGCTTTGATCAATCCGATCTGAGGAATACGCCCGCATTCAACTTCTATTCAGGATCATAGATCAATCAGCCGATTCAGAAGGATGGAAGGCTTGATTGGCCTAGATGGATATCGATCCGGGATTCGAACTTGTGACCAAGCTTGAGTGACAGAGCGCCACTTGCCTCTACACCAAGTGCCTGCCTCCGCTTGACCACAAGCTACTTTATATCGTGTTCAGAAGGATTACTCCTAAATAAATTGAGCTTATCGTCCATGCGGGTCCAAACCAGAGCTGATATTTCATTCTGCCCCTCGATCTGGATACCGATTCTCACCACATAACATTGCAAATTAATAGCTGTGAGAGCATGTTACGACCATTTTTTATCATTTTACTTCGACACATTTTCAACACAATGAAAGGCGTTGTAAACTTGTATTAGATCCCAACATCCTTCCTTTATACGAAGAGTTACTTCCATGGGGAGATCGTCGTAAAGCTTGAGATCATGGTACGTCGTTCTAAATACTCGCAAAATCAATAAATCGATAAGTTTTTTTAGAATGTTTTGCAGAATGTAGGCTCTAAATGAAAGGAGCCTAAATACTGAATATGAAAATTTGATTCATTCATTTTCATTGAATTGAGGAGTTGCTTACCCTTTGACAATGACGATGAGCAATATTCCGTGAGTACATTTTATATATACGGTATCCTTTGATATTTTATAACGCACTGATAATGATTGAGACGGACCATTCCCACGATTGAGGAAAGGCCCACAGGCAAACAGACAGGTGGAAAATTTGTCAAAAAAGGGAAAGGGTTCTCCTGAATTCGCTACTGCGCCATCTTCATTGCCATGGCACAAACTGAAAAGAAACTTCAAAATCATTACAAAATTGTCAATTCCGCTCTATCCCGTAAACAAATAAATGGAACATCCGGGAAAAATGGGAAGAAAAGTCGCGAAATTGACAAACCTTATCGCATTTGAGTGTTCACTCATAATCCCTCGCGCAAAATGGAAAGCTCCTAACTGAAAAATCTATTTTAGATAGAAACCGAGGAAAAGATCAGTGTAAAGGGATCAAAAAACACAGCTAGAGAGATAAAGGATAAAGAGCTTTTTGCTGATTGACCAGTCGCTCAGAATAAGCCATGCATTTGAGATTGTGAAAATTTTGAGGGGGCCTACATAAATTCTTCAGCCCCCCCCCNCCCCCCCCCCGTCCCAGTTCGTCAGACTGAGAACGAGTTTTTGATTTCACAAGAAATACAAAAGCGAAGTTGTTTGAAAAATATCCCTGCCCAGTTGTGCAAAGCTTGTCATCCCCACCTACCATACCTCAAGCCACCAACGCCCATGTTCCCAGCAGCAAACCTTATTCAAAGCCTGTCCGTAGGGTAGCTATAGACAGCTAAACTGGTGAAAACGAGATCTATGTTTGTTGTCTGTTTTCTGTTCTCTGAAGAAGACACCGGTTTTATTTTCGATACTGTGAACCTATGCCCGAACTGACGGAACTTCATATTGAGAGGTGATTTGATATGGTTGTTTGAGCGAAAAGAATACTGACTTAAAATTTAACTGGACACTACAAATCACAGTGTGGAGTGGGAACACATACAAATATCTCTGCAATTCTGACTGGGAACCGAGTGTGTGCCGCACACCAGAAAAATCAACAGCCGACCACTCTTAGTTCGCAATGCATTCAGTTATATGTCAGAATCTGAGCATTCCCCGGCTAATGCATACCACTATAACGCCATGAAAAGATCCGGCGCATAACTTTGGACCCAAAAGAGCAGAGGCACTTTATTGTGCTATTCTTCGTTTACTGAGCCAAAATTGTCAACCAAGCCAAGGTCTAACGCCATAACGCAATGGTACTCACCAAATGGCCAATCTCATGAAGTGCAGCTCCAACTCCAAGTCCTATGGAGCGTAATTCATCGACTGATCCACACGACAACAATTCCTTGTAGTGTCTGTTCAACTTTGGCAGCGTTACCACAGCTATACCATGTTCAAAAAATGAAATGGTGGTGGTATCAGCTCTTCCGCTCAGAAAGCAAACGTGATGACCACCGTGAGCCCTAAACAACTCTCATTGAGGGCATTATAGCGCTCCTTTTAGATTGAGATTCTGCAAGAATACCAATATTAGTGGTAATAGTAGTTCTTTAAGCGCACAAAGCGTGCTCAACTTCGGCAGGATGCCTCGTTATAGGGCAGTTTAAATAATGGATAAGCATGATTAGAAGTAGATTCTTGAGAAAATATCCAAGGAAAATCTAGGTTTGTGACCTTTCCTCCTTCCTCTTCCCCTTCCGTAACAGGAGGGTGAGCTTGGTTGCCTTAATTATTTTATTCAGCTTTAAAAGGCCAGTCCAACATCTCAAACGCCAGCTGGGATTCCGAACTAATACATTCCGAACTAATACATTCCGAGCTAATACAAGTGGAAGTAAAATAATGGATTTAGATGGATCTTACTGGTTGTTGGTTGTTCAAAAGTGGATAGAAACAAGTATGCTTTACCTGATATTAGCAAGGAGTCGATTCAGATCTGTCACACCCCTATGTATCGTCACAGACTCGTCGAATCGAAGGCACCGTGGTTTCAGGTGGCTGAAAGTGATGCTCAATACATTTTAACTATCTGCGTATTAGTCGAAGGGAAATTACCGATGACATACCTATGTATGTGCTGATGACAGTGAATAAAATCTTCGACTGTTTTTTGGATGAAATCGCGAACAAGTTTCACTGGAACGAATAATTACTGAGTACATACTATAGGGTACAGCTATACCTAAATAAAAGGACCACCTGTAAAGCTAATGAAATCAGTCAGGAATGATTCTGGGGTATCCAACTTGTTGTCAACGGTAAGAACCAAATGTACATGAATTACATAACTGCTCTGAAAAGCCATAATCCAATTTGAAAATAGATTAAGACGGGTACTGAGGAAAAATTGAACTGAGCAAGTTGATTACCATTGGCCGAGATACAATTATAACTAAATGACGCTGATGGACCGAGAATCTTTAGGGTTAGCACTTGACTCTGTAGTTCTCTGACTGATCCTGAACTGTGGAACTATAAACCGTTCTCGACAACCCTGTTATTACTTTTATACCAATAGATTCGATGTCAACAGAATGCTGAACATATATGGGATATCCCATCTCTAGCTCCAAGCCCATCACATTAATGCGCATAAAAGACAAGAAAGCGTAAAAGTCAACATTTATTATACATTCAACAACAATCAGATTCAGACAAAACGACAACAATCAGATTGTCTTCAAGTGAATAAATTAAACACCAGTAACCAACAACTAATTAGTCTTCTTTGAGGTTGTTGCCGTTGGCTTGGGCGGTTCTTTGTAGTGGAGGAACACCAGAGAGAACAGCACCACCCCGAACATCATGGAGAACGATGATGCATAGTAAGGATATGCCGACCGGATGAATCGTTCATATTGCGTGTGCAGTAGGGGACGAACAGACACCTAAACACCACCATTCAATACGCAAAGCCACATGAAGGAAGAAGCCCAGGGAAAGCCTACCTGCTGCACATCATAAAGGTGCGTATATCCAACCCTACGGTAATCAACTAGGAATTTGTATATTCCGTACACATCCGGCAGCTTGAAACGTGTGGAAAATCGACCATTCTAAAATTTCACGATTAAAATGGCAACAAAACGATATCCGAATGTACCCGACCTTCCCCACAAGAGTTGTCCTGACGAAAGGATCAATGCGCACAAATTCGAGTTGAACGTCCTTCTCATTGAACGGTCGCCATTTTCCATCCTTGAGCTCTTCTATCTCGATTGCGTATTCCTTAAACCATACACAATCAGGAATCGGACGGAAGACGGAACGACTTCACCACTTACCACTTCGTCCATGATAGTGTACTCTCTCGGCACTTCTTTGTTACCGGCCAAGTGATGCTCAACCTTCTTCACCCGTAACACACCGTTCTCCTTCAGTACCCATTTGGACAACGCGGTCACAAGTTCCAGATTGCCCGATCGGACAGGACTAAATCACGAATAACACAATTACGACATTGACAATCAAAGCAGAAAAATGAAGTTTTTAGAACTAAACAAATTCGATTATTAAAAAGTTATCGACTGAAATTAAGATTGCTGCAGCGCTTCATTTGTATTTATCTTTTTGCTACAACCGCTAATAGATCCAGCCAACGTATGAAGCTCTTTTTATTTTTCTCCCGCAACAGGCCGGCACCATTGAAACATCACCGACGAAAGCTCGATCAAAAGGGATGTTTTGCTATGGTGCCCGATAGGCGATAGCTACGGTCGTAAAAAAAAACACCATCTTTCCAAAATCCATGTTCATACAGCAAACATTACTTAACTAAATTACGAAACCTTTGGAAATTGAAAAATTTGTTTTGAGCCGTTGAAGGCTGATCATTGTCTGCATTACGATTGCAGTCACCCAGTTTTCGAACTCCACAATAAACGTACGACTACCAGAAGTTAGAGAAATTGTTGGAAGGAACCAGCGACAACTTACTCCTCGTTACTTCCAACTTTGTAGACATTTGCTGATAGATATTCATCGGAGAACATTTCCAATGAGCCAGTAAAAACGACTCGAGCATTATTCCTTGCTTGCACTGCACCAATCATCAGTATCTGTTGCCCGAGCGCATTGGGATACTGAAACAAATGCGGATACTAATTTTTCTTTTAAACCAATAAAATTGATAAAAACGCGAGATCAGATGAAGGCAACAGTGAGAAAGAGAAAAACTGCTAAGTGAGTAGAAACTGCTTTCAAAAGAAAATTTACCTCATCTACGGCAACAGATGGTCTGTATGAGTAAGCCGTCGATGCCGCACGCAGTACTTCTAGGCGAAGACGATTATTCTTGTGTGCAATCAAGGCGGTACCCTATAATATCTCATTTTCACCCGGTAGGAATAGAAGTTCTTTTATTTCCATACCTTAAACAAGACTGGATTCATCTTAGTAGTTTCACCGACCACAAGCTGGGCATTCAGTAGTTGCTGCTTTGAAGCAACAATCGTGGTGTGATAGCCATCGTCCTAGAGCAAGTACACACAAAATTCATGTTTCTGGATAATTTGAAAAGAAGCAAACGTACAAGAAGCATATCGTAGTTGTTATGGTCAATAACCATAGTATCAGGTTCGTCAAACTCGAAGCCATGTTGTAAAGCTAGTTCACGGATTGCGTTGCCAAGATTTGAGCCTCCAGCCACTAGCAGATTACCTCCTTCATCAACAAACCGGGTTATTTCTTCAACGTTGACGGAACCACCGAACTCTGAAAACAGTCAATAACAATATATACACTTACAGAACCAGATAAGATTCATTATACGAACGTCTCTAACTCGTATATCAAACATTTATTGGTAAAAAAAACGTTGTGCTTCAGAAGGGTTTTTCGAACTGCAGAATCAAGAGTTAGACATCAGCTCGATTCTGTCAACTATTTCGATCTTTATAACGTCACCGCCGAATTCCCTATGCAACAAAATCCTAGTTGAAGCCTATTGGGACCCGAGTCTCAAGAAATAAAAAGAGAATTGGTGCGATGTCATGTAGCCAGCGCCACTCAAACCAAACTTTGTTCTAGTTACAGAGTCGGCAAACCGGCAAATTTCGTAAAACATCGGACGACCTTTCGATTTTTATATCCTACTGCGGATCCATACAGACACGAAGTATCAACTCGGAGGGCAATTAAGTCACCGAGTACATTAATTCCAACTCTATACAAATCTCAATATTACTAATATTATCTGAAAACGATGAAGCTCTCTATCACCGGTGGCATAAGGAAACGTCGCGATAACGGCAATAGCAGGGACCAAAAAAGTTAGATAGGCCAACGGTTGTAGAATAAAAGCCTAGCCATTCCATTCTTTTTATACGTAAAATAATGACATGTCCTGAGTGGAGCCTACCTTCCACCGACGGTGCAAAAATAATCAGGTGATCAAAATTCCTTTCTCCAAATTTGATCAAAGAAAGCGAAGGATCGTCCGCAGTGCGAAAAACTAGCTGATGACCGCGATCTAAACGAGTCATATCTGGGGATTATTTCGTGCATCTTCTATTTCCTAATTTCTCACAAACCTTGAAGAGAGCGGAAAAACAGCGAATGAGTTTCTCTGGCACTCAAGCACTCGACCAGCACAAGGATTCTATCAGCATTTATTAGAGAAATGAGTGTGGAAATGAGGATTAGCAACCTCATTGTGGCTGTGTACCTTGAAATAGCAAAAATTCCTAGAAGACTCCTGATTCCAGAAAATTACGGGTGCAAAAAAAAAATGCCGAACAACGACACGCCACGTATCACAATAGCACAATCGCTGGCGGACCGGACAACTGTTACTGAAGGTCTTTGGACAGACACCAGACTCCAGACTAGTATTGTGCAACACAAGCTTGCAAAAGGGTTTCTAATTCCAAAATTGGTTAAGAAATTAGAAATTATGCATAACATCCAACAAGCTTAACAAGTCCGAACACACAAATCAATTCGATTCACTTTTGGGAACAGTTGTCCGGGACCACCCAAGAATACCATCTTCATCTGAAGCGATAAGATAAGACACATTTAGCAAAATAGATGAGGAAATAAATAACTTAAACTGTTATAAATAATTGGAAATAAAGTTAAAATCATGTGCAGCTTATAATCCATAAGCATGCAGCACAACATAAAGCGTTCAGTGGAAAAAAGGAAAAGCATATCAACGAATTCGTAGAAAAAAATGGAAGTATACCCGTACTTTGAAAATCTTTAATTATACAAAGCACATAATGCAATGAGACACCGAAAATCCTAGAAAAATCGAGGGTTCGTAACTAGATGAACGGTTCTTTAACTAGACGCAGACGATGAGCGATCAATCGTAAGCTGTATCGTAAAATCAATCAATTACAACGAAATTGAACTCGGTGAGATTCATCCGCATCGATCGTTGAATACGCCATGAAAGAAATGATTTAATCTTTAACAAAAGTCAGAATTGGCAAATGGTTGGGCGCTAACACTACACAAGGTGCGTGTACTCCACTATTTACAGAAGTAACCCGCACTAAATACCCTACACCAGGTATTAAACGACTAAAACTATTGAACAACACCCTACCAAGCCTACAATCAAAAATTACACCGTCATCAAATCAGATTTAGAAACTTGACGATCGCTGTGAACAAACAAGCGATAAAGTGAAAGTTAATGGTAGTGCGGTAAGATTAGAGTACGTATGCTTTTCTTCTACCAAGCCTTTATAAACAGTAGCAATTCAGAGAAGAGGTATAACAGATCAGCGACACATAGTGGCATCAATTTGCTTAACCTGCGGAAGAGTGAGCATCACTTTTCTCCGGTAACCAGTTCGATCTTCTTCATAAATGGGATTCCGTTCCAGGTATACTGTATCCAATTTCGGTAATCCACGAAGTTTCTCTACTTCAGCCCAGCTCGAAATGCGATTGTTATTCGCCTTAATATGAGATGATTAAACAACTAACCAACTCCCAGGAATCATTTCTCCATGCTCGAAACTCTGCCATGAGAGCTTCGACCAAGCAGACGACTTCTCTACTCTACAAATTTAGAGAAGGATCCAATTAAAATAATCGTTTCCAAAGTTTTTTTTTCAGTCTTAGGGCCGAGTTCTTGACAGATCAGAAAGCCTACTCCAAGATGGGATATGCTTCCATGTAACTGTGAAATATGCAGAAACGAAAGAGGGTTGCAAAGCAAACTACTTTAGCGCTAGTAAAAACCACTAAGATTTAAGAAGTGATGGTTACTTCAGAAACATAGTTGGAAGTAGAGGGAAGTAGAGAGTTAAGTGAGATTGACATACCCATAAATCAGTCAGTTCTTTCAACTCTGACACGCCATCAAACGATGAAACACTATTGTAGGATACATCCACAATACGAAGCTTTTTCTGAAAACAAAAGCACTTTCCACGAAACAAAGTTTGCCTTTTACGTTTGTTTGCTGCTTACCATTGTTTCTCATAGACAGAAAAAAACCTGTTCAGAAACCTCTTTACGATTCGTTCAAATGAAGCCTCCAACACATCACAGGCGAACTTCCCACTCAAGTATCAATGAGAGAGGAGAAAATAGTTTCGAAAAATGTAGGGATAGTGTGTTGCTACGAATTGGTAACTCTATGACGAGGCTACTGAACTTGCAAACCATTTCTTAACCAAGTGACTTTTCCAACAAAATAAGAAAATGCGTAGAACTCAACGGAGTGCTGTCTGAAAAATCAACGAAGAAAAATAAATGGTTTCACGAACCAAAAGGCCAAGTGGAGAAAGGTCCTCAATCCCTTGGTCGTCAAGATAAATCTCTTGCAGTTCAGCAAGCGTTTCCAAGTTCTCAATTTTAGTAAATCGATTCGCCTGAAAGATTACTAAAGGCTCAAAGCTTGGTAACGCAAGTAAATTGAAAAAAGATGAATTGGTGAAAAAGAGAATATTACTTTCGAATAAACGTACCGGAAGGCTGAGTATCCTTAAATTTGTCAAGGTCTCAAGTCCCTCTAATTTCGAAAGTTTGTTTTTGCCAAGATATAGCTCTCGTAGTTTAACAAGTTGAGAGATATTTTCTATTCTTTTAATCCTTAAAGATTTTAATGGTAACCATTGTCAAAATATATAAATAATGCTACACGGACCTGTTATCACCCAATTCCAATAGCTCTAGCTCAATTAAAGAGTCGAGACCTTTGATTTCAGATATCTTATTATGGACTAGGTATAAATGTGTCAGCTTGGTAAGGGTTGAAAGCCCATCAATTTCACGTATCCTGAAAATAAACTTTCCTAAATCTTCGCACCGGTAGACAGCATAAAAAGAAAATACCTATTGAAACTGAGATCCAGCTTCTTGAGGTTAACCAGTGGCTCCAGATTTGCAATTGCATCGATCTGATTCTCATACAAATCCAATTCGGTGAGATTCGTAAGAGGGCACAGATTAGAGCCCATAGTCTTAAGCAAGTTAGTGCGAAGAATTAGTTCCTGAAAGTAGTTTTCAGTATAACATTTCCGTTACATGAATGTTAAGTAAACTCTCAGTTAACTCGAAGACCATTTCAGAAGATATCCACTGGAGCCAATTAAAAATAGGGACGGGAACACACATAACAATGCCCTCACAATCAAACTTTTTGAAAGAAACAGTGAAAAAGCAAAATACCTTCAAATTTGTAAACCGTGTAAGGTCCGGAATATGGTCAGCGCGGGTGTGGTTCAGCTCGAGAGACTACAACAAGCGGAGTTTTCGCAAATATGAAATAAAAATGAATCTCAAAGCTCACTTCAGTATCATCCGCAAACTGTTCCAAGTCATAATCGTTCTTTAGAATGGCACCTTTGTCTTGCTCAGAGCCTTCTCTGCTGTGCTCTTCATCGGTATGCTCAAAAGGTGAATGAGTTTCCTCGGACATCTAAATTTATTTATTAATACACTAGCAAGTACTAATGATGAAAGCGTAATCGAGCACGATATTAATACACATCGTATACATCTTTGAGCAGAGCAGCCTATATTTACATAAAGACATCTATTTCTTCTCGAAGGGATCGGACCAAACACGTTTGCCATATGCAAAATCTTCTCGAGTGCCTCGTAATTGAGCCCTTTCCATCGCCTGGGCATTCTTGTAGTAGTCGTTTTCTATTTTGGGATAGACGGTTACCGCGAAAACTGCTGCACCGGTCAGCACCACTGTGCTGATCACAGCGATAGTGCCAAGAGTTGGTCGTGAAAATTTGCTCAACAGCGGCATCTTGTTTCGCAAACCAAGCCAAAATGGCACTGGAGCTCCTGCTGGTATCCGCATTGTTGCTAAAAACAAAAAACTTAGCAAAAGGTGGAAATCTCCATGTAGACCGGCATAGCATCTGAACGAAGAATAAAAGCAAATCTTCAATTTACAAGAGACTCAATCAAAAAAAGGGAAAGGGAACACACTTGAAGTCACAGCCAAGATTACTACATAGAAACGTACGGTGATAATAGACAGATAGCGAAAATCCTCTGAAAACCTAGCAATACGTCGGAGTTGCAGTTGAAAACCTCGATTTTCTCAAAAACCGACAAAACTTTTGAGTCCCAGCATGGACCTATTTGCTTCACGATCTTTCCACTATCTCAATAATGCCACGGTATTCCCAAATGCACCATATCAAGCCCATAACATGTGAACAGAAACCCGTTTCCCACTTAAGTTCGATGCTTCTGATACTCGCCCGAATCTTTTCTTGCTGAGCTATTATTATTTTCCCCCNCCCCCCCCCCCCCCCCCCCCCCCCCCTTTTCACCGGTGAACCCTTCACGTGGTAAGGAATAGGTATTCGAAGACGTGAGAACCACTAATAATTCCTCTACGTGGTAGGAATTGGAGTCTGAGCCGACATAAAGACCACAAGCAATAAGAACCACTCGCATTGCAATGACAGCCACCGTCACAGCTCGGCGGCTTAATCATCTAATGGTTGTTGTTGCAGTTTCGGAAGACGTCATAGTTACAAATGATGATGTTCGGAGCGGAAAACCGGCATAGCTGCATACAGGGCCTACTGGAAGTCGCCAAACAAAGAATGGACGGACGGAGTAATTGACATTTGCAAAGGGTTAAGGAAGTCTTTGACGTTAATTCATCCCCTTTAAAGTGACCCCGCTACATACTCCAAGACAAGTCCGGTACCAATTAGTTGATTCCTAAACGAAGGTGAAGGGTTTGGATGGCCTAGGCGCGTATAAAGATAACTTTAAATGACGTGAATAACAGCTAACCAGCCTCCTATACGATTTGCCGATCCTTTAAGAGATCAGGCTTAACGGATGACATCAATCCGATTAGCTAATTGCTCGATTGTTCTTATCTCTAGTACTCGTGAATGCATCCAAGAACTAGATGTATCTAATCTAGAAAGCCGGATTTTATGCGCAAAGTGAGCCAAGAAAGCAATTTACTAAATGTTGTACACCATTCCTTACTTTCTAAGAAATATCAAAGACAGACATAATCCGTAAGAACAGCTGTTTTATGTTAATGAGTAGTCAATCTCCTCAAAATAGTATATTAAGATGCTTAGCTAGCTAGCTCTTCGAAACACTGCTCATGCATAACGAATAACTCAACGCAACGAAGGCCCAACAGACAAGAGTTCAACGCTTCGAGAATACTTCAAAAAATTGGAGCACTACAGATAACTTCGACATGTGGATTTCACCAAAAAGAGTATTCACCGCTATGGTGAAATGTGACTGTTCACTACGAACAGGAGAAAAACACCAGAAAATGTGACGAAAACCTTAAAATAAGTCACCTACGAGTGATCCTCTTGGAACGTTGAAAGCCACTGTCAGCCGCGTACGGGAACATTTAAATAGCCTTCGAGACAAAAGAAAGGGAGAAAGGAGTAGGCAACCAATTCACATGTAATGGGAACAATCAGGAAACAGAATGGGGAATGCAAAAGATGAAAGGATTCGAAGTAAGCGCCTCCATGTCAAAAAAGAAAAAGAAGATTGTTTGCGTTCGGACAGAAGATTATCATTGGAGCGCTTTTGCTAAGCTCAGTTCATGCAAGAGCTCTTATTTGTTAATGTTAATTATAAACAAAAACATGATATATTAAAACATGATATGATATTATGGGATAAAAATTGAAATTACGAAGGTCCGGTGAAGGTTTGTAGAAGATACATGCGACTGCAAAATATAGGAACTGTCAGGGTATAAGCCTAAACCAAGAATCTTAGCGAGGTTATAGAAGGTCGGATAGGCAAGAAGCTCGTGTGTTATTTACTTATTTATTTATTTGAGTACGCGGAAACATATCGTGCTATAGAAAGCGAAACAGTAAGAACGGAACTGTGCCCTCAAGGATCTCAGAGAATAGAAGTAAGACGTGAGGGTAATGGAGATACATAGGTTAAACTATGTCAACTAAGAGATGGCGAATGGGTAAGGCGGCAAAAAAGAAATGGAGGATAAAATCCGGACATGATCTGAACGTTTTTAGCAGTGACAACAGTTGCGGTTGATTGAACAATAAACTTTTTCGCCTTTCACGACACCTTCCACGACGATCGCCATTCTCCGTCGTTCCGTCACTCCATCCAGGGGGCTTGCAATTACCGAAGCTAAAGAAAGTGAAGATTACTACATACAGTGAGAACTGGGATGCCTTTTCTTAAGGAAGGTTCCGCCTCATTGAAGCTGTTTGAGGGGAACGACTTCGCTCACAATCATTATGCTGCTAAAATCGTTACGGACATTAGCCTGAAGCTTGACGAACAACCGCGTCTGCTCTCCATTCCACCATGACGATCGCAAAACAGACAATCCATCGAGGGTTCCTCTATCTTTGTTTTACTTGATGCCATTATTGACGATATTTCAGAGGTCGCTACTGTAGTAGCAGAGTACTTCTAGAGCAAGTGCAAGAAATAGTGCTTTTAGCTCTGCATCGACTTTGATCCAGGACACAGGACGGCCACGTGCGGTCGATTACGGTGAAGGCTCCTGTTGACCAGTCCAATCGACTGGCCACGATCGTCATGCTTCCAGGGAACCGATTTCGACGAAAAAAATCACAAATCGTCAGGACGTAAACTTGGTCGGCGATGCCTTGATCACATATTTTCCCTAACTCTTCTGGAACCAAGGTAATGCTGACCTCAACCCTACCCACCTGGCTCTACTCAAGTTACACTTCCAGTATATACAACCAGTGAAGAAAGATGAAAGCTGTTCAGCCACAACAGCCTTGAAATGGATCCCATAAGAAGTCATAAGTGCAGCACAGTTCAAGTTTTTGCGGTGTTTACTGACTGTCCATATGACAGAGAAATATTTATTGAAAATCAACTATAGGCGAAGAACAAGTGATTGACAAGCTCCACCGCCTTTTATGAATTCACTCATATCAAGCTCTGTAACGTTCAGCTGGCGTAGTGCTAACGCTTCTCGAGTGGTTTTCGTTACTCCTATAGGTGCCAATACCGTATTGCGTATAGCAATTGAGTTACAGACGAAGGCATTCGCTTCCGCTTCAGACACGGCAACGGAACGTGGTAGACGTCGCATTATCTGAACTTGTACAGAGTAAAGCAGATGGGCTTGAAAACTCATGAGACGATTGCAAGTTATCATTTTCAAAATGGTAAAAGCAGTGGTCATAGGTGAAGCGTTCACAGGCCCAGTTCACTATACTTTTTGGGTACCTACTTCTAAACGAATAATACAAGAGACAGTTCAGAGTATTGCAGAAATGGTGAAGAAAACAGAGAAATTGGCGTATTTTGAGAAGTGTAGGACTTTAAAAAAGTAGTAAAATCAGAGGTAGGACGGGAAGGCAAAAGTTGCATTGAAGGAGCATTCAGACGAGCTGCCCAAATGTGTGTGCCACTGTTTACAGCTGGATACAGTAGGCTGCCTTCGTGCAACATATGCGTGGTGCCAATGGTGCAAGCTGTGCAGCCTTTACAACGCCTTGAAAACTCGTCCGCCCCTAGGTAAGTACGTCTGCCGAGCCGGTTTTTTAGAACCCTTTTAACGCACTGCTAAAATCGTTTTTCAACCCGAATTTCGTTTTTTTTTTGCGCTATCCTGTGGATCATAGGTCCATTCTAGGAAGATATCTCAAAAGCCAGTTACACATTCGTGAAGCACTACGGTTCTGAACATTGGTGGAAGACATGGAGCTAGCTTGACCTATAACAAATTTATTACCTCTTTTTTACTTCGCTCGGAAAACGCTGGCGGATACCAAAGGGCGGTAGTCTGGTTGACTGGCGTAAAGCATGTATCCAAATGGTAGAAATTGGGATGAACTAGTTCGCATATAACGATGTCAAATCCGCCCAATACTCTGAGCTTCTCGTATACCTGAATTAGACGTCTTGATAAACGAGCTTCCTCCATCTCCTAAGACGTTCGGCCTCTCCACTCGCCTGTCTATCGGATCTTGGGCCATATCCAGCCCAAAGCGTTTTACTATCGGAAAATACGGCATCGCAACCTCCTTCGAAGAATTCCGGGTAGTCGTCGCCAAATACGTGGAGACCCAGCGATTTGAACCATTTCCGATAATGCGGCTCTTCATCACATCTGCAACTCTCTTCATATCAACGACGTCATCGAATGCTACCAATCCATTTTAAACTTAGGCGGAGGTGATAAAGTGGCAAGTAGCGCACTATCACTTACGCATGGTCACAGGTTCAAATTCCGAATAGATATCCACCTGAACCGACCAAGCTTTCAATCCTATGGGTTCAGCTAACTGGTACCTAGGTTCCGTTCTCAATACGAAAGGGCTCATACACCGAGCCTTCTTTGGCTCGTTATTAGTCCGTATCACATCTGATCAGTCCCTATTAAAAACATCCAAAGTACCTTTCAATCCCACACCACATATCAAGGTAACAATGCTCTTCCATCAACACGAGGGAGGTGAGGGACCCTATAAGTCTCATCTACTAAGGCTCCTTATCAGTCCTATCAACTCAAATCACTTCCTATCACGTGCCATCAGTGCTCCCATTCTGCCGCTTTTATCCCTTCTTGAACCTGATAGGTACTCGATGGGTCTTGACGCTTTAGGTCCACTAGAATATGGGTAATGATCTGTTGCTGAAAATCTCTGTCGCGCACGCCCCGCCTCCTGAAGGCGGGGTCTGGTGTTACTACCTGCCATGAGTGTTCCTATCCTATCGCCTGTATTCCTGTCAGATTTGAACGCTCTAGGCCCACTGTAACAGGAGTTATGAGTTTCCTATAAGTCACACACACCGATCCAAAAATTGACCAGAGGGAGGAATTGTCACGAGAATTCAAGACATAAGCTACATCGCATCGAACACCACCTAGCGACATGCTGAGAACATAGCTGTCAAAAAGCGGAACCGCATGCAGGCTTTTGATCGGTGGTGCCATGATATCAATCTCCATGGTATCTCCCAGCATGGCTCTAGCACCCTTGTAGAACGATGTTCTATAGTTGCAGAGTAAAAATAACAATCCCCCTTTCCGAGATATGTATCACATAGATATAGTAGTCCAAACGCGTGATCCCAAACAATGACAGGAGAGAAAATCAGTCTTGAAATCATTTGTTCAATATGAGTAAGAGCCCATTGTTAGTTACCTTTCTCTATGTCGGAATCGGCTGAGATATACTCTGTTATTAAGAATTAGACCAGAATGGCAAACAAAAACTTGGTCCGAAAGGCCGGCTACTTGATCCATCGTTAGCACCTAAAACTGAACTACTGTAATCAAGCACGATTGTGAAATATAACTTGCATTTCCGTTCTGTGCGTGGTTTCGAGTCCATTTCGATATGAAAGTTCATGATAAACTCCAGAGGATACGAGGAGCCACTACCTTAGAATAAGAGGTAGGAGAATTTTTGAAAAGGCCCAGTTCACAAAAAATTATTCCTATGGATTCCTGGGAATACACAGTGACCTCCGAAGGTATCACAAAGGAGCTGTCGAGACAAATTTAGATAGGGCATAATATTAGCCCCATTATGGATTCGCCGACGTCCATTGACAGAGGATATCAGACGGGTTCAAGGCGACACAGGTTGCGCTACTCGTGCAAGGACCCACTAGTTCAGCATACGATCAGTTGACCGCCGAGTGGTGAGAGGAGGAAGTTCTGCTGTTATTCTGTTATCCTCTTTTATTCTGTTGACTGCTGCGCTCATTTTCAAATTCTCTATCTCACGAGAATGAAAGAGTGAGTTATTTCCCCTGTTAATCGTGTTTTTGTTAGCCTATGCTAAGATCTGAATGAATCCAATGAAAGTTTTTGCTTACTGTAGTCAATTGTACGCAAAGACACACATTGCATAGCTCGCCCACAATCCTTCTACGTCATTTTTTGGTCTTATTCTCGTCCAGCTAACAACTTGTTTTGAAGCTTTTACCTCTTTAAAAACACCAATTTTCTGCTTTCTTCGCCTCCATCGCACTATTTCCAACATTCTTTTTCATTCATCATAATCTCGATGACCCAAAATTATCGTGAACTGTGCGTTTAAGGAACTAGTACAACATAGATTTATGTATGTTCACAGTTTTCGCTAGGCTTCAGCATACATCTGTATGATAAATAAAAGGAAGGCTAAGTGATGACGCTATGAAAAAATACACTTCTGATATTACGGTACACCATGAAGACATTATTATACAGCGCTCACCTCCACCCCTTCCTTTTCGATAGCCGATTTCAGTGATTTCCATTGTTCGAATGCTCTATTTTCATCGATCGCTCCTCCCATCCATGGATTAATTTTATACTGAACATTCCAGGATCAGTAGCAATCGACTGTACAAACAATTAACAAACCTCAATATTATAATGCTTTGGAGTCACCATCAGAACACGCCTAAGCAGCTGTTCTGCCAATCGCGACATTTTTGTTTAACGAATGAACGTGACTCTTATTTCTATTATTTGTCCAGCTCGACTTTGTAGTGCAGTTTCAAGCGTTGCCTTACATACTCTGAAAAAATTCAAGAACTACCATGGTAATACAATTCCTGCGGAGTAACATCGTTTTGACCCCCTTGCACCTGCGAGAATCTCTTGCTCTCTTGTCTTCTATGGTGTATCTGTCCATTTCTTTAAGTACAACACCAAACCGTATGGATGACCGACAACTAACTGAATGGTTGTTTTTATAATAGTGTGATTATGTAATCTTTAGCAGAAGTTTGACTAGCCTGATATCACATGATCTTTCGTTTTCGCAGTCACTTTAGCGGTGCTTCTCTGAAGAGACGAAACAAACCGAGAAGACACTAAAAGGCTCTTAGATTTTGTAGAATTTCACAGACAACGTAACTCTTCTCAAACATGATCCTACCGGAGGGCGGAAGCGGATGGAACATTCACCCAAGTCTTGACGGACGCGGCAAACCTCGCGGCGGTGGTGATTTATACGAGTCTGGCGCCTATCACTGGTGCACAACTTCGAAGTAGGGTAGATACGTAGCATCAGTTGGCCCTACTTATGCGATCTACTTCAAAGTTGTGTCCCAATGATAGACATCTCAGTAGTTTAGATCACAACGAGTTTCGCCGAGCAGTATGCCGCGTCCATCCAGAACCGTCCGTCATTCCCCTACCCGTCCGACCGTCGGTATGCAAGAGGGGTTCGCGTGGTGGCGTAGTATTGAGGTCTTGAAGTTGCAGATGTCACCTGATCTGAAGGCACAGTCACAATAAGCAAGAGGTATTTTTTCACTACGAGTCTATGACGATGAGAATGTTTGCAGTGTGGAGAGCCGGCTATAGTGAGCGTAAATTGCTCCCCATAATTGCCATGAATCAAAATCCTGAAATTCATAAACCATCTGTTATCTAGGGCTTAAGTGATCAGGCTGAAAACTTACACCAGTTCATATACCACAAATGCATCAAGATTTTGATTTCACCACAAATAGACTCAGGGGTTGCAATAAATTTTCAAAGCTATTCAGAGGAGAATGTTGTTAAACACATACCTCGATCTTTTTTGTCTCTGATGATGTATGTCTCTGACACAAAGATGTATTCATCGCGATTGTAAGGAGACATGGTGGAGAAGAATTGAAGTATCCATGACCATTCTCGAAGGCAGCGGTAACGGCACAGTCACAGGAGTAGTAGTTCACTCCTTCTGACCACAACGTCCAACAGCGCTATGGTCAGAAGGAGTGAATTACTACTATGTGAGCTACACTATGTTCGTTGAATCCTGACTACTTTTGAGAAAGTAAGTAGCTGGTTCTTTTCCTTTGTCCTCCTGAGCATAATCTCTGTAATGATGCTGGATAGAAAACAGATCAATTTCTTGATTATGACACCGACACTGTGGATTCAGCCTGTTGTGACGAGGTGTCTCATGCTGTTCATATCGGCGTTCCCGGCAAGAGGAATGCTAGAATGCCTGCTGCGGGCTGGAAAAGGCCTGTTCACCTGACGCCAAACCAAACCCCCATACCACAAGGTGTCCACAGTACTTTCGGGAATAATCCCGCCTGTCCACACAACAGTAATAAGACGCTACCTTTACGATGTAAGGGTATAACATGACAATACTTCATCTGTTGGCAAACAGTGAATGGACTACTATGATGCAATAACATTACACCGAATATATGCTAAGTAAAACAAACTACACCATGACTAACCTGGATTTAAGACGGAGTGCGCAGAGGAGATGGATTGGATAGCATGCGATGATCGACAGTAACGGGAAAAGCTCACGGGACGAAGAGAAGGGAGCGCGTGACGATCCACCAGCCGGCCTGACGACTACAGACGAACGACTAATGGGACAGACCGATGCGAAGCGAGATGACGAGCATATGAATAACTTCCCGCGCTCCTGGCAGACTCCGCCCTTCGCGGTGAGACCGACTTCCAGTGGATCCGGGGCGCGGTTTCCTCCCGACGCATGCTCTAAACCCGAGTGGGGTCGTGCGGAAGCGACGACAACGCCGCTTTCATACAGGTTGTTTGTTGAAGCGATAAATTTCACTATTCCAGTTCACAGAAAATCACGTCTTCAATCATTTCTGATAACCAATGCATTATCGTTAAAAGAAGAAATTGAGGCAGTCTTCCAATTCCACCATCTTCTGATGTTGTAATCTCTGGATGCTTGTGATAAATTCCATTAAAATGATACTTAGGCAACGGAATATCTAAAAAAAGAATGGAAAAGAAATCTTTATGAAAAGACGATGTGAAATTTCCAAGGGCTTGTTTTCTTCAGTTGTTTTCTGCGGAATGATGGCAACAATCGAGGGTCAAGTAGGAAGTACTAACCACCCTCCATATTACAAAAATGAGATCAATTCCACCCATGCAGTTAGAATTTTTTTATTCGCGTCAGAAAAAGGAGGACAAGGCCGTGTATGAATTATTACAGGCATAAAGTAATGATTGTTTAATCCAAGGAATCTGGACTAACCTCTTAAACCGTAACACTTTACTTCACCTGGATTCTAGTTAGATATAAATGAACAAGATGGGAAAGGGTTTCTGGTGCTGCAGTAGAAGCGACTCCTATAAGCCATGAGAGCATCTTTGTTACTAATATAAGCATGATTCTAAAATTAGGGAGCATGCAAAAATGTATGCACTTGATTTTGCTGCTTCTCGCTTATATATGCTCACTTTCACAATGATTGTTCTAAAATAGACAAGCGCATGAAATATGTATATGTACACAGCGTGAGGTGGTGACGAATCAGGTGCTAAAAACGGCGCAAGCGGAACCATCGTTCCTCTTAAGCACCATAACAGCTTTAAATGAATTTTTCTCCGAAAACGATCCTCTTTGGAGACGCTGGTAGGGAAGAACTTGGAACACTTGCAAAGCTAAAAGCTAAACCGCTTCATGGCGTCCTCCAGCTGCTGTCGGAATGTTTTCTTATTGTGATAAAGTTAGAGTGTGAATAAGGATTAACTAGGAGACGAGGCGAACACGCATTCCATAATTTCTACAGATGAAGCAGTCCATTGAGGGGCAACCTTTTTTTGTCATTGAAATGGATTTCATTCATTCGAAATAACCATTAGGAATAGATAGATGAGTGTAATGAACATCAGGTTATGAACATTTTTGCTCAGGAGTCAAGTAAGAGATACTCTCTTTGAAGTAAAACCTTGTTCCTGTCATCATTCAAGGAGTAACCTTCCTTTTTCCAAGCTCTAGGTGATTGACTGCACTTGAAATCACAGCAAGACGGAGCATTGACGGAAAGCTGTTTAGCGATGGCCTGATACACTCTTTATTCGTAGCTTAGCGCTCATCGACACTTGTTGCACTCATTGCGAGAGCCTTCCATTGAGACCCATGGGGCATGTTAGAAAATTTCTTAGTAGTACGGAACAAGTTAGTACTGCCCACTTTACTGTTGGTTGCTACTGAAGCGAACACGCTTAAGCAGCTGTTCTGCCAATCGCGGCATTCCTGATTAACACGTTGATGACGAGAGCGTTTTTCGTTTGCGCGCCCACGGGACGAGACCGTTTGAAGGCGCTGACTAATCGTCGGTTACCATTGGCGGACCTCGTCCCACGGGACAGACACCTATTGAATTTGTTG
>UZAF01018485.1:0-13722 GCA_900617895.1 Haemonchus placei | reverse complement strand
GGGGGGGAGGGAGGGAGGGGGATTTGAAGTTCTCGAAACCATATAAACTTTTTTTTTTACATACGATTGTTATCTTTTTTCGAATATCTATTATTCACTTGATAGGTATCGTCTATTTGGCCTGCCCTTCAACTTTTTGGTGGGAATACAAGTTAAGAACATTTTGATTGATACATATGCCCTGCAGAATCAACGTTTACTATACTATACATACTATTTACTCTACTCACCTTAGTAAGCAACGCATCCCACTATTCTTTCTCTGCCTTCAGCAGAAGAATCAATAACTTCTTTTGATACTGTGAGAATCGTCAAAACCATTTTCCGTTTATCTATTCCGAGTGGAAATCGTAAATTTCTTTTGATACTTTGAGAGCCACTAAATCAGAGTCCATTTTAGTCCTTATCAGTTTTTGCCACTGCCATTTGTCTCCAACCTGCCCGCCTTCTTGCAACCGGGTTATGAATTCCTGAGCACGACTCCCTTGTCCAACAACTCCCTCTCGTAAACAACTCAACTATTCCTACATAGATGCTTATGCTGGAAGCTGTCTACTTCCCAACCTCTATGACATCTCAGGAACAATGCATGAGTTTTTGTGCCGCTCCCCTCACATCAAGCAGCCTTCGCTTACTGTGAATGGGACGGGGTGCGCTTTTGGTTGCTTTCCGTTCCGGCCTTATGCCCTCTTCTGTTTTTCTTACTTGCGGATTGCACTGTGACCGAATCGTGCTGGGACCAACTCAAACTAAAGGCTTTCTTTGTAGCCGGTTCCACAACCAAACAATACTCAGGTTTTCAGTTAAGCCGTTATCTAAGAGCTGAAATAAAAATTTTCGTAAGCAGCACTACCCATCCTGATCCTGCTCCATCACCTCCGGATTAGGTTATTCATTAGTAATCTGATCGACCATATCTAGGTTCCCGCGACCTCAGGGCCACATCTCGGAACTAATTCGTGAGCCCAGGCACCGACTGTTCCGACACAATTCCCACACACAAAGTCCGCATTCCTGCTAAGTCCATTTCTACACCGCAACCCTTGGTCTAGGCCGCGGAAGTCCCAATATTCGCTAGAGTCCTCCGGCTAGAGTCTGGCCTGAGCCTGCCGACAGGCGAATGCACATCGGCACGGCGATTCATTTAATTTTGTAAATTCTAATAAGGATAAGGAGGTAGTGATCGCCTTACTTACCCCAACTTGTTGGAATCAATGCCGCTAGACTTTACTAGCACTAGCTGACGAGCTTCGTAATCGTAACTTCTTCATATTAAGCTAAAAGTGTCGTCAAATCCTCGATAATGTTCGTGGCTGTTTTTCATTTGTTCAAGATTTATCGTCGTCATCCATCGGTTCGAAGATCTCCACGTGTTTTTCAGCCGATGCTCATTTGCCCGATGTTTGAGAGCCTGGCGCGCAATTTGTTGTGAAACCGTCCGTGAAATTGTGCAATGCTGCCATTACCACCCGTCGAGAATTGCCTCTGTGTGGGACGAGGAATATGTTTTCTCAGACCTAACCACAAAGTAGGGGGACTTACATTTACCACTTCTTGATCTTACCCGATCCTCCTTTTCACCTCGCTTTACATGAAAAGCTTTCGCTCTCCTTCGAACCTTCTATCGACTGCATCACATGTCGTCCCTTTGATCATTGATTTGCTCGAGCGGGCGCCAGTTACGTCTCCATCTTCTCTTTCTTCGTCTTTGTCTCGAGCCAGCATGGTTCAGTGGGCCCTCCTCGCACGATACATGAGGCGTACCTTCCCTTCCGAATTTTCTGTAATGAATGGCTGATTTCCGATTGTGCCCTTATCAATGTTTTTGGTAATCGAACGGAAGTTTTTGTGTCGCACCTCGATTTCATCGCTATTTCTTGTCTTGCAGTTAAATTTGAGGGAGTGGTGATACAGAGTAGGAATGCGAAAGACTGCGCCGGACCTCTTTACTGTAAATCAAGATTTGCTTGGAGTAGTCCTAGTGCGTGACCGATCTCCTAAACCCCCATCGGCCACAAAGTGAAAATCGAGACACTTCACCAGTTCTGAATGATAGACGAATGCATCCTTTGAAGGATTTTATGACCTGCGTTCATGTTTTAGTGCATACCTCCAGATTATACATACACTTCGCACTAATGGGAGCTGGACATTTTGACGGAAATGCAAGTTTTTACCAGCTAATGGGCTTTTTCCCCTAGTGGAATGAACGATCTTTAATGGCGCACACTTCCGGCTAAAAGCTTCCACGCTTCAAGTCCGTCATTGGAAATGGCAAATTTGAATAAAAATTGAAATTCTTTGACAAAAATGCCTAAAGTGCCGGTTTTCGAGGGTGGGTGGTCTTGAGGGTGTCGTTGAACCGTTCCCATTGTTCTATTCACGAATTTTCTCACAAAATCTTCGGCTAAGTTTCCCTCTCTTGAAATCGGAGTAATTGGGTCCCAGTAAGGGTGGAGTCGAATTGGTTAAATGTACATCATGAAATCTGGACCGAGAATACTGTTCAGAGCTGATTTTGAGTTTCATGATGTTCGAAACTTTCTAACAGTGTTGTGAATCCGAACCGAAGCGGATTCAGGTCAAAAAATAGAAGACTGTGTTAAGAAGCTCCTCAAAGTAGAATGGGAATGAGAGGAAAAACTGGGAGCCTACCTGGGTTGGAAGAACTGTCCCTGACTGGTACTCACAAAAGCAATCTTTTACCTCGTTAGATATTATTAGATTAGATCTTATCTCATAAGCATCGTTCTTTGAGAACATTCCAGCTCATGGCTTTTTGGCTTTCGATTTTTCCTTTCGCCGAACGAGCACCAGTATGTGTTCGGAAATTATCGAATTGATAATGAAATTCCTTGTTTTTAATGTGCTTCTGTCAGGAAAGCTATGAACATCGAGGCATCATTTTGTGCTTGTCCTTCCTTCTCGGAGACTCGGCGCTATCGGGTGCCGCACCGGAATGTGTAACCATTTGTGTGACCACTTTGGGTAAGTAGGCAGTAAGTCAGGGGGTAGGGCTCGAATCGATCTACCTGTCTAACTCCTCATTGTTGAGACTTCGCAGGAATAGAAGGTGTTTTCTTTACTGGAAAAAATCGCCTGGGTAGCCTTATCTGGGTCTCGAAAGAACTGAAAAAGAAGGAGGGTCGGTAGAGAAAGTTACTATTCACTGAAAGCCCAAATTATGCTTCCCCACACGGCTATAGGCCATGTGTGCTACCACCGTTTCTTCTACCATGATAAACAAAGCTTTCCATGAAGTCCACGAGTAACTTCCGAGTATAGCCTCATTGAAAAAATTCTTTCCTTTTATGTAGGTCCGAAGCATGAGTTTCATAAAAATGTGCAATAAATGTACATGTAATGAATGTTTACCTTGGTCATATTTTTCATGCGTTCTATTACTCTTGTTATTTTTTGAGTTCTTAGAAATTTTGGAAGCACCCGTTACATATAAAAGGATAAAGGATAAAGTTTTTGTCGTTAACCAATCCCGTCTGAGGGATGCGCCCCCGCACTCGACTTCCATTCAGAATCGTAGTGGCGTAATGAGTGCGTATGTGGCCTATACAATGACTTGCGGTGGCCAGCCGATGTTCAACTCAGTGCTTTTATCCTCCCAGACAACATTCACCGACCCCGGAGGGATGGAAGGCTTGGTTAGCCTAGGCGGGCATCGATCCGGGACTCGAACCCCTGACCGCGCATGTGATATAGTGCGCCACTTGCCACTGCACCACCTCTGCCCTTCCCGTTACATATTAGCGAATAAATAGAATTCAGGCAGAGCCAGGTGTCCAACTCTTACCGGGCACGGCTTCTAGAGAAAAAGAAGCTGAATTTCATGGTTAGAGAACTCGAAAAGAGCAATACGCTCAGTAGGATTCTTTGTATCTGAGCGATAAAGGACAAAGTCTTCTGGCTTTGATCAATCCCGTCTGAAAAATGCACTCCTGCATTCGTCTTCCATTCGGAATCGTAGTGGCGTAGTTAATGCGTACGTCGCCTACACAATGACATGCGATTGCCAGCCAATGTACAAGTTAGTGCTTTTATCCTCCCGGACGACTCCGCTACCGATTAAACGACCCCGGAGGGATGGAAGGCTCATTTGGCCTAGGCAGATATCGACCCGTGACCATGTGTATGTGTGATAGGGCGCCTCTTGCCACCACACCACCTTCACCCTTTATTCATGAGTGTGTGTATGTTAAGTAATTATGTACGTCTGTGATTCCCTTACTGATAAAAGTAAACTGCACAGAATTTCTAAACCACTGGTTCTCTTTCAACTATGTAGACCTGGTTTGTACCCAATTTTAATAGAAAGCAAGCATGTCATTTGTTTCTCTCACCTTCTGGAATTCGATTTAAAAAATGGAATGTATTCAAATACACTTTTTAATTTCGAAAACGAACTTAGGAAACACCACGTTATACCCACATCGGTTTCCTACCTGATGGCTTCTAATTCGTCTATGGCCTCATTAATCACCTATGTATGTCACCATGAGTACCGGAAATCCCACGCTAGACTGATTATTTACGGGCGGAATTCCGCCTTCTACGTTCCTACATAGTTCCGGGTTTCTTTTAATTCTCAGTCTTCGACTCTTTTACATCGCTGTACTTTCTCCTGATCTCTCCTGATTTTATCGTCCCACGCGGTCTACAACGGAGTTTGGAATAGTTCGCGTCTTCTTGCTCCTTTTGTTTGTTTCAACTAGCCCACCAATTCCTGATTATCGAATTGAGAAAGGCATACCGACTTACAAGAAGCTTTCTAAACTGTTGCGTTACTAAAGTTCATACAATAAGGTAGTCATGAGCCTTAAAGGCACTGTTCACGATAATGTTGCGGTACCCGTTTTTATTCGAAAACCGGAAGTATAGGTTGGGAATAGTTCATCGGTAGTGAAGAAAACGAGAGAAATTGCCGATTTCGAGAAAAAGGTGGCTCCGCAAAAGTAGGGAATATGGGGGGTGGACGAGATTGCCATGAAGGAAATAACATGGAACTGGTATTCGGACGGGATGTTAGTCGTTGTTATTGCGCAAGAAGCTGACTACATCAGGCCAAAACAGTACAGAACGGCCTTTCATTGTCGCTATCATGAAAAGTTGTTTGAAGTTCCAATATGGGTTCCCTTGTGATCCATGCAGCCTCTACATTGCCGGTGAAACTCGTTCGAGGGTACACAAGGGCCCATCCTTGAGCATTCATAACTCCGTGATTAGGCCGTTTTCCGACCTGTTAGCGACAGATATGGTATACGAGAGGACGTCAAATTCATCCTATAGAGAAATCCAGAAACCATTTTCATCGTGAGCTCTGCCTTTAAGTAAGTTTAAGGCTGTTCTTGAGCCCTCAAAGCTCACGAGTTAATGTATATGTGTCACACACTTCACAAAAGACCAACCCTGTCCTTGGTACGAGTCAACCGCCTTGACCAAAGCTGATCGTTTCGCCCATAGTTCGATCATCTTCTGATAATGAAGTCTGTGGTTTGTGTAGAGTTGAGGCAAAAAAGACCTGTAACTTGGATGAAACCACGCTCTTATCGCCATGCACTAAATATAGCATTTAAAATAAAAATTTCTAGAAGCTGATATACTTTTCCTCATTAACCATTTCACTCAAAATAGCTCTTAACGCTAAGGATACCTTCTCGGTACACTTGAGCTAAGCAGGGTTTTCACAGGAAACTAGTCTATTTTCGTATTTCCTGAATATCTCATCCTAAGTGTGTTCCAGCATCTTACGATTAGAAAAGTCTTAATTGGAGGCTTTCCGGTCGACCTTGATAAGTCATAATCGGGGAAACGCCAACCGTATACTTTATTAATCCCACCTACTGCTTCGGATTCCAGTAGAATCGGCTTCCTAGATCTGAAGTGAATGCTGACTGGGACAGATCAGGCTCCTTCCTTCACCTTCATGCATTCTTTCCTTCCCATAAGACAAATTCTTTAATTATTCGGCACGTCTGATCAGTGCAGTGTTTGACTTCTCATTGTTCTTTTTCTGAGAACAAATCTCACAGCGGCTAAGCCTAAGAGGACTAAGCCTAAACCATTTAACTTGTACCATGAATAGTACTGGTTCTTGTCCATATGCTAGCGATTATTCCGTCATTCTCGCACACGACGCCATTTTCATCTCCTTAATCTGCAATTAGCTTCTTTAGTATTTCCCTGAGCTGCGTCGATGTGGATTTTCGCAGAAAGACCGAAGAGCATTGGCCGTTAAATGAAGGTATACACGGATCAGCAAGCGTCCACCTCACAAGCCACTGTCGACACTTCAAAAGGCCATCACCGACGTGCCTCATCATTATGGGTACCTCCGTCAAGGTGAGCACATTTCCAAAGTTGAATTAATGATTATTTGCAATGATTTAAACTAGTGTGTGGTATTTTTTTGTCATTCCTTTTCTGATTGATCATAGTCTTAACCTTGCTAGTTTTCTATTAGCGCAATTGTTTATTAATTACCTCCGGGCTCATATTTACTCCACTCAATATCCCTAAACGCTTCCCTCGAAGCTCTTCAGGAAAGTTCTGATGCCTCATTTCCTGTCTCATGCTAGCATTTTGCATGATTTTCCCTGGTATATGTTCGAGAAAAGTCAATATACATGATCTTTGTAAAAAAACGTTATCAAGAAAATGAAAAATAGGCGAAACATTTGAACTGCAAGCACTTTTCTGTTTTCGAAACATCAGGACGTTAATTTGAGTTCAGCTGTCATCGTTTATCGGTAGTTGAGGATGAAAACGCATCTGTAATCTTCCTACACTGGCTTCCCCCATCCTCATTTAGTTCCCTTGTTCAACTGTCTCCATGAACACCATTTGTCTTACCCACCAACCACCCTGGGCTTCCCACATGATCAGAAGAAAGACGGAGTTGGGTGTCATTTTGGGCAACTTTCTTCTCCCCTTTACATCCAAAAGATCACTTTTAAATTAAGTCTGCATTTGCTATTCACATTCCCTGGGCGTTTCTCTGAAGGTAGCGCATCGCAAAATGCCATTCATGGGACTGTAGATGACTCATGAAAGGAAGAATGCATATTATTGCGCCAGTCATACTTTAAAGAAATTCCTTGTCCTCGAGAAAAAGTGAACGAACGAGCAGTAAAATCGATGTTACAGGATTTTCTGAACTTACATTCTTAATATGCACTGGGCAGATATTCGGCATCTGTTGAATAGACAACTTGAAATTCTTGAATGAACGATCCTGTCCATTTTTAGGCCTATATTCTCGAGCCCAACTCAAGTAATCCGCGAGAAGGCGGAGACGGGTGGACGGATTCTGAAGCGACATCGATGGACACGATGGCTATTCGGCAACGATCTAGTTTTGCCGGCTTATCGGATTGTTACACCGAACAATCAAGCCGAACCACCACCAAGGTTAGCCAGAATACTATTTAGACCTTACCTGACTTTTTTTCATTGAAGTTGACAATTGTAGGTACGAACATCCGAATCGACGATATGCCGATAATAGAATCAGTACTACGAAATACAGTATACTGACATTCTTGCCTAAAAATTTATTAGAGCAGGTACGTCTTGTCCTATAATAAAGGATAAAAGGATATCATTAGGCGCTGATCAATCTTGTCCAAAGGGAGACCCCCGCATTCCACTTCCCTTCAGAATCGTAATGGCTTTATGAATGCGTATGTGGCCTATACAATGACTTGCGGTGGCCAGCCGATGTCGCCGAAGCCGAAGAGCCAGAGCTTTCAACTTCCCAGACAAGTTCAATACCAATTAACCAACCCCGGAGGGAAGCAAGGCCTGGTTGTCTGGAGCAGAAATCGGCCGGGATTCGAACCCGTGACCATGCGTGTGAGACAGTGTGCCACTTGCACTACGTCACCTCCACCTTGTCCTATAGTAGTTGAAGATTTTTTGAATTCTGTTAAAGTAGACGAAAACTTGGGAGTGGGAAAGCTGCAAAAAGGATCGAATTGCATTTGCTGTTGATTTCTGAAGCTGATACTCAAGCAGTACTGCAAATCCTATCATGCTCTCCTGGTCCTGGTGGGGTATCGCGAGGGAAAGAACAGCTTTTCCGGAGACCGGCTCGGTCTAGAAGGGTTCTCCGGTGGTGTATACTAGTATATACCTTCCTAAGAAGGGTAGAAGCTGGGTAGTTTGGAGTGGGGCTAGTCAAAAGGCAAAGGAAGTAAACACGCGCCTCAGTTGGCAATTTTTGAATGCTTTTTTCTAGAAACTCCTTTGAAGGGCTTCAAATCTCACTAATACTTCTTTTCAGTTACATCGTGCAGCAAATTTATATTTCATATTTATTGTTGTATTGAATATGATAATTGGAGCGTTTGGGAAGTACATATCACTAATGCCAATCTCTTTTGTCCTCGGAGTTACAGCTATAAAAGACGCATTCGAGGTCAGTACTCCCACTCTTCCGTTTCTTTTGGATTTTTGCAGTATCCAGTATTTTTACTGTAAAATATGCATTTTGTTGTTATTCTCCCAACATATTTTGCCATACTCAATGATCCAATTCAGGATTATCGCCGGTATAAATCTGATCAAAAAGTCAACCATTCCACATGCCGTGTTTGGGACTCCAGTCAGGGAAGGTGGGTCAATCTTAGAGAGGTGGAACTCTTCTATACAAAATTATTACCTTCAGGTATCGTAAATTAGAATGGAAGCATATACTAGTAGGAGATTTCGTGCATTTGTCTCATGATGAGATCATTCCTGCCGATATGCTGTTGTTGAGGAGCAGTGATGCCAACGGTAAGACTCAGGTCTTTGTTGGGATGCGCCCCGAATTCAGCTTCTATTCGGAATCATAGAGGCGTTTTGGGCCTCTGCATTAAACTGCAGCGACCAGCCGTTGTACAAGTCAGTGCCTTCATCCTCCCAGATTGGTGTGGTCTGGTACTAATTAGCTGGTGGAGGGGTGCTTGGTCGACCTGGGCGGGTATCGGTTCGGGGTCCGGCCCCATGCGAAGTAAACGCTGCACTTGCCACCACAGCAACTCCCCTAATTCCGAAGAAATCCAGTTCAACCAGATTTCCCATCCAGGTTCCACCAAATTGGTGGAAAAGTAATTTTGCTTTGACGTATGGAATGGGAATAGACTTTTTACCTATAATTGTGAAAAATTGCCTGTCAACTTGAGTTATGAGAACGGTCCTTATTTTACGTTGTTGTACTGGGGAAGAGCAAAACCTACAGTTCCACTAAAAACATGATGGTTCTAGTTTCCAAATGCCGATAACTGGTCTGGCCTCAATGCCAGCTTCAACGTTTCGATCGGTTTGAGTTAGCGGATATTTTTACTGTCAGTTTTTCAATAGGGCTTTCTCCAACATAGGAGATGACACACAAGAATGGCGAACATGGGAAAACTTCAACCGCGGATGGAACTCGAACCCGCACTAGTGCTATCGGGGCATAGTGCTGAAACCCTTACACTTTTACGAGGTGTGTCTACATGCCATTGGAAGCTCCTTCGACTTTTACATAGCCAGCGGGAACTATGTTTATAACTCCAAAATAACCATTTAAAGCAGTTTCCATCTCAAGACTTATGGCTTCAATTTTGTTTGATAATATTAAAGCACCTTGTCGGGCAGCTCAGGCATGCCGTCTAGCCTTTTTCGTATTCGTCAAATAGTCTCAGTAGGGAGTATAGCCTGAGCTTAGTTCAAGGACTTTGAAAAACTACAAGAGGCTCTTCTAAAGTAGACGACGAGGGACAACGGAAACTTCCAACTTGTTCCTAGACCCAATTGGATGAAAATACTTGCATGAACTTGACGCATATCAAAAACTGTCATACAGCCCAGATACGTACTCAATAGCTCAATGTAAATAAGTGGGCGCACATGAAAATTGCCCAAGGGAACGCTTAGAATCATCAGCACTTCATTGTTACTCTGCTTAACGTGTCTTTAGAGTCTATCTGGTCATATTTACGATTTTAGGTATTTGTTATGTAGACACTTGTAATTTGGATGGTGAAAGTAATCTGAAACAACGACAAGCCATTCGTGCTATGGGAAAGTTTCACAACCCCACAGTACCGTTAAACTTCTCTCCCGATCAGTTCATGTACAAGGTAATTCGCTCAGTAAATCCTCGTTTTCTCAAAATGGGGAGGTATTTATTCTCATGCTTGATTAGGTGTGTTGTGAAGAGCCTACAACAGACGTGTACAAGTTCGAAGGCCGGCTGGAAACCATGGATGGCGGTTCGTCGCACTTCTTGTACATTGCTGTACACATTTACTTATTCGTGCTTGAAGAGCAGTTCTTAAGGTCCACCTCTACCGAGGGAGTTCACCATTTTGGCCAAAGAAAACGTTCTTCTTCGTGGATGTGTTGTGAAAAATACTGATTTCGTCGAAGGAATAGTACTTTATGCGGGTAGATTCTCTTTTTCCGTTCTTACTGATTTGGTACCCCTGCTTGCGGTGCCCTATGCATAAATGGGGATGCAACTTGAAATCAGTGTTGACTTTAGCTTCTACAATTATTGCTGAGCAGTAAATAGCAGGATCCAGAGCTGTTTTACATCCAATACTTACTTAACAATTCAGGTCGTGACACTAAGGCCATGTTGAATAATAATGGACCCCGATACAAGAGGTACGTTTTGAAGACTTTGAAACTTTTCTTTGAGAAGNAGGGTACCTACATTTTTGCCCTTCCAGGCTCCTGAATGGTAGAACATTAATAAAGTTACTGGATGGTGTATTCCTCAATTTGGCTACTGAACCCAAATCAACATAAGCCAAAAGTAGGAGATAATCAATCCTGGGCAAAGCTCGTACCCTCTCCTATCCACTCAAAATAGTTGAGTTGGATGAAACTTGGAAGGCCTAGCCTGAATCAAAGTAATGCCTAACTTTGATCTTCTGCATTGCGCTACAACCGGTACACCTAGTGGCGAAAGCTGCCGCTATCCTTTTTCTCTGATCCTATTACAAGGTTGTCACCTCCAGTACCAAAGCAAGTTGTGGTGGGTTATGGTTTCGTTGCTGTACGATTTTGCCCTGTCTGTGAAATAATTCTATAGGCAATCGCAATAGGACCTGCAAATCGGTTCAACTCGCTATGTATTGAGCTTGTAATGAGCTCACCCTTTCCTGAAGGCCAAAGTATGAGCGTGGACACAACAAACTTTCAATGCCTAGGACATTTACCCTTGATGTTCCATATAACCATACCGTTGGTCAATGTCGTCTTTGGGATGCGCTCCCACATTCGACTTTCATTCAAAATTGTAGAGGCGTTTCGAATGCGTCCGTGATCCAAGCAATGACTTGCAGTGGACAACTGATGTAAAAGACAGCCTCTTAACCTCCCGAAGGAATTCGGTACCGATTGATGGGCTCCAGGAAGCCAGAATCCTTGGTTAACCTGGCCGAGTATCCAGAATTCGATCCGCAGGGCGTGACTTTGTCATTATCTGCTGCTTGCCAATGCACCACTTCGCCCAAGGCTGTAATATGAGTAACGGGTATTGGCCAACTTTTGAACAAGTGTTCTTGATCAATCCCATATAAGCTTATCACGGTGTTGTACGAAAAATTAAATTTGGATAGCCTGAAGAGAAGGTTCAGAGCAACACTGAGTTGAAGTGTTCCTGGATAAACTACAGCGGTGTTGGAGTGTGTCGTGGTGTTTTGCACTGATTCGATTGAAAAGGAAGGTCACACTCAAGGTGTGAATGTGACTGAAGACACATCATCGCACCAAAGATTTCGCATTCTCAAGAGGGTAAATACTGACTGGTGTTTGGAAGCGAAAGGATCGTAAATATACTTCTGCTATATTTAGAAGGTGTGATAGGCCAGTGAACCGTGTTTTCTAGAAGGGAAGTGAGGGGATTGGGGCTATCAGCACTATCCATTCCCGAACCTGTGGTCGTTTTCTCACTGCTGACCCCGTTTCTCCCATCCCGAGCCTAGAATAGAACTTTATAATACCTATTTATGGTTGTTCAATCGGTCGCGTCGTGCATGAAAGAGCGAAGACTCACTTCGATATGGAGTACGATAGTAATTATAGTTACCTCCTGGAGCCTATATGAGCCTTTTCTGGAACATTTTCGGTAGTGTCGTTCCAGCGATTACTCACATGTCAGGTTGCTACCTTGTATTATACCGTCACGGTAATGATAGCGCCTTTTTGAGTGCGTAACAAACAAATAAATAACCAGATCCTCATAAATCGAAAGCCCTTCAACGATACTATGAAATTAGCATATCCTATCCCCATCAGTGGGTACTTCTCCCCGAAAATCGCGCCTATCGCGCGCAGTCGCCACCCAAACAAGTTGCACGTTTAGCCTTTTGAATGACTTAGTTTCCTATTTTCAGAAGTACATTAGAACGCTTGACAAATATCGATATTATATGGTGTGTTGTGATTCTCCTGGCACTCTGTATTACTGGAGCAGTACTATCAGGTACGATAGCAACTCGAGGTTGATTAATTCTATTAGATACTTTCCACGTAGTGACTGGAAAAACCAATTCCAGGCGTATGGATGAGAAGTTTCTCTAACCCATACATGATTCCATTTTTCACATGGTCCGAAATTCCTGGTGGCACGTTGTTTCGTCCTTCCTTCGAGAGTTTTTGGAATTTCTGGTCCTTCATTATTGTTCTGCAGGTTCGCTATCACTTATCGACGGAGTTCATCCGGAAAGAACAATTGAGAAGACATAATAAGGGGATGGAAGGGTGTAGTGGCGGTAGGGGTCACTATCCCTTGTGCGGCGTGCAAGTTGAATCCCAACTAGGTCAATTCGACTTCTAATCCTTCAGCAGCCACTCAAGGTTTTGTGGTGGCAGGTGATGGTATTAGCCTGAGCAGCGGTTTGCTGCGATATTCATAGTATGACTTTAGCTGAACAAACTGTTCTTCTTTTATGATTTTCATTTTTGGTGGCTTTCTGCCCACCTAGTGCCATTTAGACCGATTTTAAAAAAGGAATAAATAGTAAAAAAATAGAATGATAGAATAGTAGAATAATCAAATAAATGAAAAGAGAAGGGGTGACAGGAAAGAACTTTTCCATCTTTTGGGCGATCTCTATAGGTATCAGAGAGTGAGGGAGGGGGACTGACAGCGGTTCGAGTCTTGATCAGTGTATCATAGGTAGCTGTTTCACTCACAAGTGGTCCACTTCCGCTTATTTGTGAAAATTTCGGTTGATTTCTGCAATGTTTCACATGCCTATTGTTGACATAGCCCATGCCTGATACCTTTGCAGGTGCTCATACCGATTTCACTATATGTTTCGATAGAGTTCATAAAAATTGGACAGGTGTGGCTTATTTCTCAAGACAAGAACATGTACTACGAGAAGTTGGACAAGCGCTTGCAATGTCGGTAGGTTACTGGTAGCTACTGCTGTTGGTAGCTATTGGTCTACTAGGGTTGCCTTTTATATTTTGAGATTTGGCAAGACTAGTGTAGCAATCTAGCAACTGACACCACTATCGTAAAGTTTGACTATTTTTAGGTTACGTTGCGAAATTTGAGCGCGATTTGTTTTGTTTACACTAAGTTATAAGATTTTGTTGAGGCCAGGTTATGGGGTAGAACCGTGAGCATTTTCGCGCGACTATTTTCCTCAACTTTCGACGTGGACTATTTCAACAATAATGCACGGATGAACTCAGTTCAATTTTTGGTGATGAGGCTTC
>UZAF01018484.1:0-31008 GCA_900617895.1 Haemonchus placei | reverse complement strand
ATTTACCGATGCAGCCTTTTCAAAAAAATTTTAATTCTGCCGAGAGCGCCAGTTTCACACTTCACCACACCGCATAGATTAGCCAGAGCCAATGATGCCTTTAGTTCTGCATGAATCTGAATTCCGATGCCGAAATCTGCGTTGATGGTCGTTAGGGATATTCACGTAAGGCAGACCTCTTGAAAATTTCGGATCAACAGAAGAACTGATAATCCTTTCAACCACTCTACCCAAATGCTCTTTTTGGGAGCATCTACAGTTAACACAATCAGTTCTGTAAGAACCACCATTTTCAGTGGGCATTCACCTGGGGGTGTCTCGAAAATCGTATGTTTGATGTACATACCGTTCCGAAATTTTTGCTCGAACTCAATTGCCAGATTTACTGATGATCTATTCCTTGCTGAGAGATTACCAAAATCTGCACGCATAAATGGTACCGCGTCTTCTTTTCATTCAGATGTCAGTTGCAACAAAACTAATTCAACCACCAAAATATGGAAATCAGCAGGATGGGTCATGGTCTTTTGATAGTGGTGTTAACAACAGTCGAGAACAATAATAAAAACCATTCAAAATTTCTTTCAGGTTTTGTTGGTCTAGGTTGATGAGTCATAGAGAAGGCGATGTGGAGCTAACAAAGAAAAGAGGGTAACCATCAACGGTGTTATGATCCTGAGATCCTTAGTTGATGATACTTTTCTATACAGAAATGCTGGAGGGGGAAAGGGCAGTACGCAATGGAACTCAATATGTTGTGTCTCTTACGCTCCGATAAATAAATTCAAAAGAAAATGACGGGTCAGCCGATCGCTCCCACTTTGCCTTAGGAGCGAGGGGAATTTTCACTGCGCGTTATTAGACTGAAATAGTGAAATGAGAAGAGAATGAAGGAAGAAAAAATAAAAAAAATGAATGGGGTAGCCTTGTACAGTGTCAGTAAGAAGTCCCAGGGTCGCATTACTGGCTTCACTATATACTCACTACATTACGCAGAACTCACTACACTCCATTAACCTACCCACCCATTTACTGATTTATATGTAAAGAAGGAAATGTAAGAGTTTCATTGAGAGAATGGGTTTTCCATATCACTACCTATCATACCTTTATCGTAATCATGAACGTTTGCGGACGGACACACCGACATACCGACATACCGACATACCGACAAACCGACATACTGACAAACACACAAACCGACAAACCGACACACCAAGTTTCTGCTTTATAAATGAGATATATATATATATATATATTTGTATCAATATTATATTTGGTTAGTAGTGGTGAAAACTTTTTTTTCACTGGATTACTACTTCCGGAGTCCTGAAATGTGGGGGAGCCCCGTAGATAACCAACATTGAGCCCAAAAACGTTTTGCAAGCGTTTAAGACGCAGTTCATGGAAAAGAAAAACGAGCACATGCATCAAGGAATCGAACCTTGATGTCATGTCTACCAGCCCACCGTCCTATCAGCTGCGCCATCGTTGTGCAATTACAACTTTGTTCGGCTCGGTGATCCGGTAGTTATTGTGGTACAACAAAGGGAGGCATCGGTCTCGTAACTTTGTTCCCAGAATCGTTTAGCAAATTTGAATGCAGGTTTAGGATCAGTGTTCGAAAACCAACCACGGCGGTTCACATCTCATCTTGAATGGCCAATGCGTCCAAGTATCCTTCCCTTGTTAGTGGTCTTAAATTAAGTGGCCGTATTCGTATCTAAACAATGCGCAATGTGCTTTATTTTTTCGGACGTGAAGTAACCATTACCAACTGTAGAACGGATAGAATTAGTCGAACGAAGTGAGTATCGATTCAGGATTTTATATCCAGGACTACATGTGTGATCGAGCCGTTCAGCACTATCTCACTTTCACCCAGTAATTATAAGCATAATGATGCAAGGAACAAAAATGGTCCACTAAGTCCATTTATGGAACGATCTCTTACCTCAAATTGGGACGCAAAGTGCTCCACAAGAACATCTCGAGCCGTATGAACCTCAACCGATGAGTCATCCTGCTTCAAGAAGCCAACGGCAGGTGCTCTGACGCTGCGACTCGCGTTTGTTCGTATGCAGTCCTTAAATATCATCATCAAGACACTTCCCTAAAAGCTTCATTTTTTGATGATCCTGATTTCCTAGATAATCCTTCATTAGTTGCACTATCACACACTTTTCACACCACAAGTTATCCACAAATGCACTTTACAGAGTAGAGCAAACTGATCGGCTCTGCTGATATTTTTTGATTAATTTTTCTACCGATGTGAATTGGTACTTCACGGAAATATAGGCAGAACTCAGATTTGTAGGAAACGAAACCTTCCGGAAGAATGTCGGTTTGTATACCGCTCTATCCTATTGTTTTGTAATAAGAAGTATTGGCAAAAATTGTGTCAGACAATGAGCAAACTGAGTCAGATTTGAAATGAGTCGATAAGATTAAGGAGTCTATAAGAACTATAACTCTACATCACTGATCAACGACGTGCATATTTTCGCCATGCCTGGCGCATAACCAGTTTATCCACATGTCGCATTTCGCGCTGCTCATTTCAAAGTAGTTTTCATGAAAGCCTGAGCATACCCGGAAAGGAGATTTTAGAGCAGCTGACAACAGCGTGAGATCTGCTTCGATGAGCAGAGTGAGATGGTGATAAGACTTTTCTCTGGTGATCCTAGCTGCTGTGCCAGAACATTTTCGTGAACCTGGCTGCAATTCCATGTCATCACGTTTGGTTGGGACGATCTGAACGAGGGACCACGACTTATCACCTTCCGAGTTGCAGCCAACTGGGCTATTGCAAAGTAAGAGAAATAAACCAACGTCAACTGCAAAACGAGCGTTAAGGGCTTTTGAAATGGAGGCCAAATTCCTCCGTCTGCAATGCGACTTTGTCGTTGTAAGAATGGATATGTTGAGATTACCTGAAACTTCGATTTGCGATCCCATCAATACAAATTTCGACGAGAATGTTCATTTTAGAGTGTTGCCTCAGAGAAAATCTGGGGTTCAGCAAGATCATGGGTAAGTCTATGCACGTAAGAAACAAAGGAAAAACGTATAGTCATTATCAGTTTTTGGAAAGAGACATCACAGCTTATTATCTAAGAATGACAACGCAGTCAACCAAACAACTGCAACTATCAACAACATCTTCGGGCGTCACAGGGTGTCGAATAGCCTATTCACAACTTGAGATTCGACTGGTATGAGCTAAATATAAACTCAATTTCATGCAGCGCAAAATATCGATCAACCCTATGTTTTCACAAAAAAAACCCTCACAAATATAAGATTTGAAAAAAATCACCTCGATCATGGTAAACCGTTCCTCCACCGCTATGGCGTCGTGCCAAATCGATATTATACTCCTTGAGAAATGGAATGTTTGCCTCCAGCCACGGATTTTGATGACGTCCCACTACCACGGCTGGCTTGTTACTGCAAACTTTGTATAGGATTCTTTATAACTGAAGATTCCCATTTCGACATGGTTTTGCCTGCGAAGCCGTAAACAGGCATCTTTCATAGTCCACGACCGGTCGCGCGACCGATCGTGGACTATGAAAGATGCCATACAAGTGTGCGATACTTGGCTGTTCGACAGATGGAGGGTGAGGAATTCTAGATACCAGACATGAAAGGGTATAATTACCCTAAAAAGGCAGTCTTTATCAAAATCATATTAAATATTAAAGTATGGCTGTAGAACCACTAGCAAGTATTACTAATTCCCAGGTTCCCAAAGTTTCATAAAAGAACGAAACAAAGTTTTCCTACTCGCAAGCTCCCTATTTCAGATCGAGCCTTACTGAACTGATCCAATTTTCCGAACCTTCACAACTACCCGACCACCTACCTCCACATGAAGATAACTTGACCACCTTCCCCTATATTCGTAGTCCTGAGAAGATACTCCTCATACGCTAGATTTTTGAAGATACTCGTCGAATTCGATATAAAGATACGACCAAAGCCTTTACGAATAGCTTCGCACATGTCTCTGAAACACAAACTCAGTTGTTCCATCCCACAACTCGAAGGGAAGCACGTCAAAGTAGATTACGTAGGATGACGGTACAATTAGCCGCTATAGTAACTGCAATCATGATGCCAAAAGTGATAATCAAAGAGTATATTAAGGAGACTTGAGAAAAAATGTGCTTTGCCCGGACAAAGGTGGAAACCTCGAGGCTATAACGCACCATTAGAGCGCCATGCTTCGTACATATCATAATTATCAATTAAAAAGGTTCAGAACTATATTCAGGGATCAGGCACGAGAAGAAGTTCAACCTGACAGAAAATATCCGCCAATATCGTATCTCGTCCAGAACAGTCACACATCAGAACAAGAAAGATTCTTTATTCGTAATCACCCCAGTTCAAATTTATGACAACGAGAAACAACATAGGACAAACAGAATCAGATCAATGCGGTTGTAGCGTTACGGAATTTCGCCCAAGAAAATACGTTTGTCACTTCCGACGGATAACACTGAAGAAGCATTCATCCACTTTAACCTTGCCACTCATTCAATGGAAAGACAAGGACCTTGAAGACTTACATATGGGTTCAGTCGGATGCAAATCGGAGGCATTAACTGATCCTAGATGTCCTGGCAATTTATAAAGTATATATCGAGACGAGGCATCCCACACATAAGCAAATCGATCACTTGAACCAGCCGTAACTCGTTTACCGTCATCATACCACGAACATTTCAGCAAATTCTACAACGTAAATGAAACAACATGATGGTAAGGTCACAAGACAAAACGAAGCAACCTTTTCAAAGTTGTGTTAGGATTCATAAAAGGATTTCACGCAACGTTCTTGTGGTGCAAACGGCCTCACATCCCACATTCTTGCTAAAATGAAAAAGGAACATGAAATTTTGTTCGAAAGTGTATAGAAGGATGAGAAAAAAACTAATTGGGAAAACAGAAATTTTCATGAATACGTTCTGAAAGTATAAGACATTTCCAAAAACTTTTCGAACGTTTTCTACCTGGGCATAGTCATTTTTAATGTGAATTCCAACAGACACTAACTGAGGCATGGAGTGAAGTAAACGTGAAGTGCAGTGTTGAAATTCTATATATCGATGCTGAGAATATCCCAATATTTCATCGTGCTCAACCCCCATGCTAATTTATGAGATTTGCAGATATGAGGAATAAAGGATCGGACCTGAGCAACCTATACTACTAGACAAGAAGAAGTTGCCATTCGAACTGAGCGCTAAACCACAAATGATAAACTTGCGACCATGCATGGACATGGGAGACCCCGTCGCGTCTAATATCCATCACTGAAAAAGATAACTTGGGCTAATCCTTCAGCGTCCTAACTTGATTTCGTTATGCTAGCCGATACTTTATTACCCACTATATTTAGTTATTGTTTAGTTACTTACTTGTTTGCCGATATGCAGCTGATTTCGCAGTCTTGCCCACATAGCCTCATGTGCTCGTAGAAGGTGCATGAGCCTTTCCTTACCAAACATTTGTAACAATGACTTTTCCAATTTCCTGTATTCAGTTTGTCCGACCTGGAAGTAAATGTTGTGACACATTATTCACATCATCATGACACGAGTTTGTTTGCTCACTTACCACAGTTTGACATCTATCCTGTGATTCGTAATAAATAATGCAGTTTCCATATCGTTTTTTTTTCATAGGCATCTCTGTACGCCACACATAACAGTTGCAGCATTTGTTTGCGTTTGGCAGCACATCGGCTAGATCTTTTCGTGTTGGGTAGTCACCGTGAGCATAAGTGTTTCTATAGATGGAATATCTAAACTGTGGATTGAATTCTATTGTTCTTATAACATTTAACATGTACCTCGTAACCCAGAAACATCAACCGACTATGGCGATATACACTGAGTAGGTCCGCAAATGCATGTGAGTTGTTATCAGGAACGAGGCAGGAATGCTTTGAGTCTTCACGTTCGAGGAACGAAAAACATCACTGGCTGTGATCACGGCTCGTACGTCAATTTTTATTTTTTTCGCCACCGGCTTTCCAATTCCCTTTTGCTGCGAGAAAGAGTCGTCGTCCACAAACTTTAGCATTCGAGAAAATGGAACAGGGATTGGAAGGTCTGTGTGAGACTGCAAAAGTAATTGTGCGACGGCTTGCTTTTGTTACAAGTTTGACTATGTATGTCAACAACGATACCGAGGTGATGGACGCATTTCCTACATAAGCATTCTATAGTTGACTTTTTACTAGTACAATCCTTCCTGTAGCTCCATAAAATCTATTCGCCTGCCTGAAATAATAAAATATCTGCTAAATGAAAAGGATGTGAATGACAAGGAGTGGTTTTCTTGCCAGTATTTTTCGTTTGACCCTAAATAGGACCAGAGACTTCATTTGTTAACCTTGGTTTGTAGAGTGCCACCTATCGCAACGTGCAGTATAAAGATTAGGCGTTTTGCCGCATTCATTTTCGATTTCATTTCTTCTAAGTCCTCCTTAGTCACAAATGTTCCTCTGAAAAATATATTGCTACGTTCCCGAATGGTTATCGCACTTCCTCGATAGGAAATTGAGAATTGTCTATGTCACCTGCAATCGCTCACTACTTGATCCTTCTGTATATTCACTTTATCAAATAAGCCTTCCCCATTGATGCTTGGGATATCGCGTACGTCAAACCAGGAGAAATCCTTCAGTTGGGGCATAATTGATGCTGAGCTTGTCTCACACAAAGAAATATAGAGCCAACTTACTCGGATCGGTTGAGGTACTTGCCGTAGATTGAAACATTGTTGCTCGCATTCATCTTGGAATTATCCTGGTCCACCTGAGAATTGCCTGCTATCAAACCCTCGCATATAGCCGAACACATTCGCGGGGTTAGCGATCTCAGACAAATGGCAGGCATGACGAGCTCGTTTCTTCGCTTCCTCAGCTGCTGAAATTGCGCCTTTGCGGCAGTTCCTCGGGTCAGCACTCCGATTTACCTGATCTCCTTGCTTCTCGTCCTTCTTCATCCATCGTTCTCGTTGTGGTTGCTCTTGCTGATGACAAAGTCGTTTGCCTAGCAGGAGCAAAGGTGCCACCATGATGGCTGCGGGATGACTGTTTCCTCGCTTCGCCATTCCATGACAGTCACTTGCTCTCCACGTCTCGTTTTTCTTTTGATAATCGAGTATTTGGAGATACTATATGGTCTGAATGATAATCCAAACTGTTATCCGAAATTACGTCCCGTTGTCTATTTTTATTATTCACATACCTTCAGCTTCACTGCCAACTACTACTGGTGTCGTCCTCACGCATGCTACCGTTGTCGCTGGCGAACCACAAGAATCCTGTCGATACTAAGTAGGGTACTGGTAGGGACCGCTTTTCTGGCACTCTTACGCCTTGAACGTCTGCTGCTTCCACAGTTTCGTTCATCCATCTGTCCGGTAGTGTCGCATCTGCTTGGACTTAGTCTCATTTTTTTACTTTGAAGTTTTGCTAACTCTGATGTTAAAACATCTGAATTGTGTTGTACATCTTATAGAAGGACACGGTGCGGATGACAAAATATACGCACTCGATAAATTTGCTCCAAGATTTATCTCTATTAGTTCCATGGGTTGCGAACTCATTGCCATTATAGACCGATAAATCCATTGTTTGATGGAGAATCGCTTTCGAGGTCGCTAGAAATATGATATTCTTAATCTTCTTCATCCGCGATGCGTCCCTGCCTCGGTAGTTGTGATGAAGTACTACAAATAGTCAGTGCTCGAATGACAGATGTTCCAATGAGCTCGACTGAACTTTTGACTCACGCTGGAGGTTTTTCCAAAGTCTTCTTCAGTTTGGCTACGCGCGATCAAATCGCATGATTCTTGGTAGCTTCCTGCTCAGCGCAGAGCTTCAATTTAATAAAGTCTTAGATACAGGATAATTGATAACGATCCACATATATCTATTCCTGTGTCCTTTGTCGGTGTGCTGCATAAGATTGTGTGAAAAACAAATAACTGATAGATACGTATGTACAGATCTAGACCACAATCTTTCTTTTAAACACTTACGCTGTATGTTAGAAATATCTTTATCAGCGAAGTATTCTCAGCTGAGGCTTTTCATTTTCGAGCGCATGTGATTTTCATATTCCATACGTGCCACCCCGCCTTCACTGAACCAACGAAGGTCAATGGAAGCAAACATTATCGGTATGTCGAAGAATAAGGGGCACAACTGAGTCTAATTTCAGTTCTTACAACCCAACTTTGAAAAGAAATTACTCTTTGCTAACGAAGTTTTCCGCAGTGATCCAGCCATTCCTTCCATTTTTCATCGAACACGAAGTAGCATTTGTGGGTTCACGCATCCTACTGTAGTCCTTTGGTAGTGAATATCTGCCAACCTCAATCGCCTAATGAAAACGTTAACACTTTTACAAACCCCACTTTACTGACCCAAAACTGTTCCGACTTCCACAGGTCATCATCACTGGAGCTCACATCTTAAAGTCCAAGGTCATCGTAATTTCCGTACATATTGTTGTACAGCGTTTTATAGATGAGCTCGTTTTTGCTGCAGTACAGTGCATCAAATATGCCAGCACTGGAAAATGATTTGTTATTTTTAAAAACTGCTCTTATTACACACCTCATCACAAAACAGTAATCTAGACGCTGCATAAGATTCGCTGTTTTAAACCTCTGCACTATAGGTCTCAATCTGTTCTCGATTTACCAACAATCTACTAATTTCCTCACCACACAGTAGCGTTACGCTTCCTAAATACGACAAAGTCCTTAAGGGATCATCATTGAATGTATGCGCTGACAAATGATACCTGCGCCTTGTTTTCGGCGAGACCTTTCAGCTGTATTAAATCTTTTTCGCACTGTCAGCTCGTTTGACCTCATACTAAGCGCATCTGATCACATACTCAACAGCAAAATGTGTGCTTTTCGCGGCTCCTTGAAAGCACTTTTTCATCGAGCAGTAGATATTCTGTGTTGGAAACATTCTCAACTGCAGCGTTTGTAGAATGAACGCATGCCTCTGCCAATAACGATCGCACACTCACAGGTAAGCCTGTATGATGAAGCCTGCTGGAAAGTTCCTTCACGATCCCGCAGTAATAGGTTGCGTCATCAATGGACATCGTCCCCGTTAATCTGTACGAAAAAAATCGGCACCTATTTGTTCGCCAGCAAAATGCATTAGGAATTCTCTACCTTTTTCTAGCACACATTCCATTTTGCACAACTCTTCCAACATGATCCACATAAGGTTTTACGAGCCTGACTTCTTGGTGAATTTGTACATATCGTCATTTCGCACAGCTGCTCACTGTAAAACAATACTGTTTTGTTAAACATTCGCCTCAATTAAGATTTGAAGGGGAGGGGTGGCTGACCTGAAACCTGTACGATCTTAGTTAAGAAAGACTCAAACGCCGATGGATCAGACGGTAAAGAGAGGAACGACTAGAAGGGCGGCTGGGAGTGGAGTCTCTATGGTCAGGAAGCATCTGTGAAAGGGGGGAAGTAAATTAGGAGTGAACATGTCTGACAAACTTGAAATGATGCCCAACTTCAGGTTTTGCTGAGTATGTAAATCTTTTAGGTCCCGAATCAACTCCTTTTCAGACTTTCAATTTCGTCCTATTAACCTTAGAGATAGAAACCCACCCCCTAATAAAGTAGCTCTTAAAAAGTATCGACCATTTTCTCACTATTATTTTCCTGAGGAAATCCATACAACTTCACAATATTGGATACTGTTCAGTTCCCTATTCCGAACAGTCTCAGCTGCTGATTTAATTTTCTCATCCATCCTTAATTGGGTATAATTGTGAATGTCCACAAAGTGTGTTAAAACGTTCACAAAAGGAACTTCGTGAAACTATATAATTTGGCTATTTATATAACCATTTACCGAACCTGCTGAGGAAAACTGAGTAGTTCTTCAAGAATTTTCTTTGATCGAGATCGTCGTCTATGTCGGCAGTGATGCACAAACTATCTCTTGATATAAAGGGTGCTTGACGTGTCAGTAGTACTGATCTCTGTTGAAGATGTTCTTTTAAAAAAACACATGACTAGGACTCTACTATCTGCTAAGAACACACTGTGAAACAGCCTTGTTACGTGCTGTGATTACTTGTTCTAATCCTTCTCCAACTACATGTGATGACCCTTCTTCTACAGGGCATATGACCGCTTCCTCCAGCTGTGGTTGAACAGTGTTTAACAATTCCGTCATTAAGTAGCGAAATACCCATTACCCATCATTGGCAGTTTCACGGATAACTTATCTATTTGTCCATTCTGTTCCGTCTCCGGCAAAATTTGCTTTGCGGAGGCTCCGATTTGTTTGACGATGTCCCGCCTGACAGCTGGTGCGCTTCCAGCTCTGCCTTCGTTCATTTCGTGGAGGTATTCGTTGTGAACAAGTGTGCCTCATCTCCTCATCTGAACTGTTGTTGACTGACTTGTTACGAACGAAGAACGAACACGTTGAACCAAATCAATCTTATAGAGAGAACTGTTATTAAATGTTCGGAAGAGTGAAGAGTGTACTCTAATCATTCCAACCAACACCATTGAGAGCAAGAAAGGATCTTACTATTTGTAACTCTAATTGCATCTGTTAAAAAATTCATAACTCCTGCTTCTAAGACCCGCTATTGATGGTGGGGAAAAGGACTGAACACTCCCTTCCCCTGCACCGTTACCGCTTCCAAGCTAAGACGCTTTAAGAACAGGAGTTGCTGATTTCCGGCCAAATATACATAAACACTCCGACACAATTCGTGCGCATCTCGCCCGCATGGGCGAAATCCTGCATAAGTACTGGGTTTTCCATGTGTTTCGGCCCATTCTCCACTTATTTCAGCTTGATTCCGTATTTTTACCTAAACTGTGCTTCACACACGTTCTGCTCTCTTCCTCGATCCGCCTCCACCCATCCCCTCTCTCCGAATAGAGACCAGTTCAGTCACTTCCTACCTCCTATCATCGGTGTTCCCATCCTGCTGCCTGTACTCCTAACAAATTTGGACGCCTAGGTCCAAGCTAACAAGTCTCACTCACGCTCCACCCCTGCGGGTAAAGTCTAGTCCTGCCACCTATCATCAAGGTTCCCATCTGCCGCCTTTCGCCTAACATTTCGAACCCTCTCAGTCCACGGGAGCAGGAGTTATGAATTACTGGTCGAACACACACCGCACACCTAACAAAAAAAACAGACGCAGCTGGCGCTTTATAATTAGTGGAATAAGGGTATCGGGGGCAGGATGAGAGGTGGGAGGCCGGACTTCAACAGGAGCGGGGCCTGTGCGAAAAGTTTTTCCGTCTCGTGACTCTGTTTGCTAGTTGTTCATGCGCTCCATTTATCGTAGTCTTTTAGTAATGAGTACCCTCCAATCTAAACCACCTGTTATAAACGTCCACATTTTGAAACCTTATTCTACTTGCCCAGAACTGTTCCGACTTCCACACGTCATGATCACTGGAGCTCACATTTTAGAGCCAAGGTCATCGCCATTTCCTATATATTTATATAGAGTATATTGCTGTACCGCGTCTTATAGGTTAGCTCATTTTCGCTGCAGTACAGTGCACCAAAGTCCTGGAGATGTGCTTATGCTCGAAGCCATCTGGCGCGTCCTCAGTTTGTGGACAGAGGAACGGCCTTCCACCATGGCAGTTAGCTGCGAACATATTAAAAAAAGCAGTCGCGAACAATCGAGCGAACAAAGCAGCTAAAGGACGAAAAGGCTGCCAACCCGAATGGACTGCTGCAAAAGAGTCTGTCAGAAACTTTGAAAATGGTATGATTTGGTCCCGAGATGGTCGTGCGAGGATGCCCCGATTTTGCACAACAACCCACAGCTCGGCGTTAAGGCAGGGCGGAATAAGGACCACGACGCATCAGAGTGCACATCGCTTCCCCCGACGTCAGGACATTATCGACGGACGCTCTCCTAGACATGTACCTGCAACAGTTAGAGAGGATCAAAGCCGACATCGTCGGTGTTTGCGAAACTAGGAGAGCACGTGCAGTTTCAGCGAAGTGGACAAGCGGTGAAGAAATTCTGCTGGAAGGAGCTGATAATGTGTCCAGAACAGATGGAGTCGGTTTCATCATAAAAGCAATGATGGTCCCGTACGTTTTTTCTTGCGACATTCAGTCCCCTGTCCTCCAGTTGCGGTTCTGAAGATCAAGTTGCAAATGTTGGGGAACCGAACGCTCAAAATTGTGCAAGTATACGCGCCTATTGCTTCAGCAGAAGACGACGAAACTGAGCGCGTTTACGAGGAAATAGAGAAGGATCGAGAAGCCCAAATCGACGTACACTATTGTTCCAGGCGATTTCAGCGCAGTAGTTGGCTCCCGATTGGGCGGTACGGAACACCTTTTAAGAAGGTACGGTGCAGGAGTAAGGAATGACAGAGAAAATCGTTCAATCGAATTTACAGAATAACACCAGTTCTCGACAATGAACACCTTCTTCGAAAAGAAAGCCAACATGTTCGGGCATGGAGAAGCCAGGACACGAAAACTTTAGGACAGATTGATTATGTGCTCACCGATACACCGAGATTATTTGCTGACGTGTCCGTTATTGGGGAAAGTGTGATTGCGACCGGCTCCGATCACCGACTCTACGCTCGGTGATCCTCTGCGATGTCAGAAAATAAAATATAGTTTTACATTCACAAAAACCACTTATACGTCGTGCTTTCAACGCCGACATGTATGCAATGATGATTGCGTCGTCAGACCTACAGAGAAGTGCTGGCAACAGCAGCATAGATGCTGACTACGTAGATCTAGTTAGGAAAATAACGCAGGGCGACGGCGACAGCAAGGCGACGGCGTATATCGCCAGAAGCAGTACAAATGATGGAGAAGAGAGCGCACAAACCGCGGATTACGAGGAACTCTGTGAAGCGATAAGGAAAAAGATTAAATGCGACTATGAAGGCTACAGGTAAAAGAAACATCGCGAAGAAGCAGACAGAAGGGTCAGTCTGAAAGCTGTAGAAAGGGATATTTGCCCTAGGCATCACATACCATCTGCTCTCAAGGATAATACGGGTGTCAGAACGACTAAACGCCTATGGATGAACGAAATATGTACTAACAAGGGAAGGATCCCAAGTCGAAGTGGCCATTTGAAATGGGACCTATACTGCTAGGCGTATTTTTTGATGCTGATTTCAAATCTGCATTCAAAATCTGCCAAACGATTCTCTGAACGAAGTTATGGAGGTGGCTGGGGAACGCTCAACAGGGGAAAGCACAAAAGCCTTGGTCGCCGGCAGCCCATCAGTGGCGGCCTGGAGTGGATGTAAGCGTGACGCTTCATAGGCATGAGACCAAGGATCGAGTTTGGTGGGCCACGGCGTTTTTGCATCTTGCAGGACTTTTTCTTCCATGTTGGAAAAATCTTTTTATGCGAGCTTTACCGCCCTCAGCGACTTTTTAATTGCTGGATGCGAGTCAGTTCCTACTTAAACCGTCTGACATCTAATCCAACCACCAACATTACAAATATTCTATTCTTATTGTTGTACATTTCTAATTCACTGTAGGATAACTTTTACCTATTATAACGGATGCGATCATCTAGCACGACGTGTTTAAAACAAAAAAGTCTTCATAATGAGCGCAACAAATGAAAAAATTCACTCTCTGATAGCGCTCTCCACCTGGATCTGTTTGTTATCTCGCTCTAACAGGTTTGATGGCAAGAAGGACCTGCACATGCTCTTTGGACACTTCCTCATTACCAAACATAAACGACCCTCTAGATGTGCTTGCTGTTTCCTCTTCATCGTCCGGTTCCAACAGTGGATCGGCCTCCTCGTCCTCAATCACGCAGTCTTCTTCGCCTTGAATATCGAGGGTCCATGAAAGGGATTCCGCAAAATAGGGAAAAGATAGAGAAGAGAAACTATCTATCAACTTGTGCTCCTTCCTTGTAAGGGCGCATTCAATATCCCAGGATCCATATATACCATACTTTGCCGGGTTTGCCACACGGCAACAAACACCTTTTTTGAAAACTGACAGCAACCCCCACCTTTTTTAAAATTTAATCGATAGCAGTGGAAGACGGTTTAAGTAGGAACTGACTCGCCCCCAGCAACTAGAAAGTCGCTGAAGGCGGTAAAACTAACATAAAAAGCTTTTTACAACCTGGAGGAAAAAGTCCTGCAAGATGCAAAACCGACGCCGCCCATCGAACCCGGTCGTTGGTCCCGTGCCTGTGAGGCGTCACGCTTACCTCCACTCCAAGCCGTCACTGCTGGGCTGCCGGCGACCATGGCTTTTGTCCTTTCCCCTGTTGAGCGCTCTCCGGAGACCACCTCCATAACTTCGTTCCGAGAATCGTTTGGCAGATTTTGAATGCAGATTTGACATCAGCGTCAAAAAATACGCCTAGCAGTATAGGTCTCTTTTCAAATGGCCACTTCGACTTGGGATCCTTCCCTTGTAAGTTCTTCAACGACTTGAACTCCTCAAAGACGGTAGTCGCAAAAGCCGATCAAACCACTGCAGACGAACCGATCCCAGGTGGGGGAAGAAGTGAATTATACAGTAAAACGGAGAAAAATGTATGTAGGCGGAGAAAACCCCAGGTTGCGACAACATACGTTTCCAACACCTGAAAGCAGGTGAAGTTCCTCGCTTTAAAGCACTGGCAGAGCGCTTCAGCAGATGCTGCAGCGAGAAGAGGATGCCGGCGGTGTGGAAGATATCAAGGACGACAATGTCAATGAATAAAGGTGATCCCGAGAGTTTGGACAGTTATAGACCCATCACTTTGCTGTCTCAAGCCTATAAGACCTTCACCAGAACAATCCTGAACCGCAAAGTCGGAGATCTGGACATGGCCATGAGAAGAGAGCAAGCGGGATTTCGAATTGGGTAATCCACACTTGACCATTTGCACGTTGTATGTGCAGCTGATAGGACGGCGGACGACTATGCATGACATCAAAGTTCGATTCCTTGATGCATGCGCTCGTTTTGCTTTTCCATAAATGCGTCCTAAACGCTTGCAAAACGTTTTTGCGCTCAATATTGGGCATCTACAGGGCTCCCTTCCAATTTAGGAACACTGTAAAGGTATTGCCGAATAAGGGTGGAGCTCTATTCGAGCAAAAGAGGAATTCTGAACATTAGCTTAAAGTGGGCTTAAGAGGCTTCAGAGGAAGGGTTCCAAATGTTCATCAGATCAAATGCTCTTCAACACGTTTCCACCGAATCTTCTGAACGAATATGCTGTCATCATATTAGATGGAGGTCTTTCGTTCTTGTAGCATGACGTAGACACCATCTAGGAAGAGGCGGTAATGAAGAGGTTTCGAACCGTGCTTATCGAAGCTATGAAAACAAGCCCGTCATATTTTGCGATGAAGTCGAGTCCATGAAAGGCGATCACAATGATCCTCTGCGATCGCCTGATGAGGACAGCGACCCGTAGCTTCGCGGAAGAAACCTCTTACGTTTGTGGAGGTTTAGAGGCTCCTCTGTGAAACGTAGCTTTCAAGTTTGTGATCTGGCCCATGAGCTCCAATTCTACGGTGGTGGTGGAAAAGTCTATAAATTTCTGTAGTTGGAGTGTCAAAAGAAGTCGCACTCCTTGAGCATGGGGAACACGTTTTGAACCTTCACGACAGTGCCGTGCACGGAAGATAAGGGGGCATGAGCTTTCGACTTAGTCTATTATTGACAAATTAAGATGTCTTATGAGGTTGTGACTAAGTTATCATAAAATTAATATAGGAGTCCCATTGCACGACAGTCATTTCCACTGGATATCGCTTCAAATCAACAACTAAGGCAGATAGGGGAAAAGTTCAAAGCAAGTCATTGTCACAGGTGGATTCAGTTTTGAGTACGCCGCATCACCACGTTTACCTCATGAAAGAGTTCCTTGAAAGGACGTTCACCTCAAGAATGAGCGGATAATCATGTGTGCATACAAAACTTGTTCTGCACTATTTCTTCAACAATGCCAGTGAACTTGTACCACCACCTCGAAAGGGGTCCGGGAACTTCTCCCCTAACATGGCGTCGCACACGCCGCACCCGCCGCCTATCGCAGGATTGCGATGGAAGTTTAGAGCGCGCAATTTGTGAGGTAGGGAGTCCTTTAATTATTTGAATTGGCTGGCCGCTTTCTTCAGTTTCAATGCAGTCTTGATCGCCGCTTACATAAGAGGAGTCATTTTAATTAATCAAGTCTAATAAACATGAAAACTAAGAGGAAATAGACGAAAAAACGATAAAATCCAATAAAAAAGCAAGCTAGACAAGGAAAAATATCGCGTCCTATCGATCGGCGGGAGGCGAGGTGAGTACGGTAACTGCAGTGACATTTGCCGCATGCCGCAAGGGAGAATGCCGCGATAGGGGAAAAGTTCCATTACCCCCTCGAAAGCGCGGACAGTACTCCCAGAACGTGTGGACCGTAACCCTCCCAAAGAGGGCTCTGGTCGGATGAGCCATTCGACCGCAGTCTACTGTAAGTACAGGGAGCAGCCGCAGATTTCGAAACACCGTATTGAGTGTTCGGGGTAGAGAGGCGTATATATTCGGTCAGTATTGGATAATAAAGGGCGGTATGCATAATTCCCAGGATAGGGAAGGGGAGATTCTCTCCAAAGAAATGTTTGCGAAGAGCGTACACGTTCAAACGGTGTTTTGCCTTTGTTCTATATCAAGATGGTCGCAATGGAGTGAAGTTTTTCCCATAAACAGGAGAAGAATCGACAGCTCTCGACAATCATGTAATGTTTGTCTCTGCGACCTTACCATTGCGAGAGCTCAGAGAAGCGCGACTCCATTTACTCTTCACCCTGGTAAAGGCGGCCTCCCTACCCAGAGTGATAGATGAATCTATCCCTGGATTCGTGCTGGGGCGCCGATGGTCATGCAGACCGTTACCTCGCTATTCACTGCATTATTTAGAGCGTTTATTCCTTCAATTTCTGCTGCCTAATTCACCAAGTATTGTTCTGGTTTTATTCTTCTGCTGCAACCGCCTACTAATTAATTTTAATTGCTGCAGTCGTTGCTGTGGAGCAGTCTAATCTTCTAAAAATAAGAACTCTCTATCCCTGGAGCCTCGACGGAATACAGTTCCGCTAGACTAAGCGGAAGCTGCTTTCGTTCTTTTAACGCAACAACTGCTCAAACGTTGGGATAGGATACTTTGCCTGCTGCCGTTCCTAAGAAAGTAAGACTGTCTTTAGTTCGAAAAATTCAAGTAGTTTCAAGCCATCACAAAACAACTTAATTCATCAAGGTCCCTAAATGTATACGTGGCGAGCTACCTGGAAATGACCGCTTGTCATCAACTAGAGGATGTATAAATCTTACGTGCTCTCGTTGAACTCCTCGAAAAGCTCCTATTCTTCTCGCTCTCGAGCCCGACTACTCTTTGCGTACCGACTCTATAAAAACTACGAGTACTGGGAATGTTGGACGGTTGTTCAAAGAACACTCCTAAAATTTTCAAGACAACAACACTCATTCTCACAGCGGTTCATATACGCTCTTGAATTCCCTTTTCTTCCCTCCTGGTTCTGCGTAGAACTCTTCTGGCATATCAAACTGGCAGTCGTATGTCTTCCTTTGCCTGAACTCGCTGTGAATGAGAATGAAGCATCTGTTAAAGCAATGCATAGCCCACAGCTCGCAGCAACGATCAGTGGTGTAGAGTTTGAGATGTCTCTGAGCGATAGAATGAAACCGATGAACCTTCAGACCACATTCAGAACACGCACATTCAATACATCAACTTGCCTGTTAAAACGCTGGAAATGCTCAAAACCCTTATTGTCTATATCCATGTCACTGTACTTCTTTGTTGGAGCTGACGTTGATGTTCGACGGACATAGGAACTACTGAACATAATCCGGCGTAGTACTGCTAAAAACAAACGACTTTCTAAAAAAAAGAGTGAAAATTTAATCAAGCTTCTTACGTAAAAAACCTTCAATGAGAATATAGCGAAGTGTGTTGGCATAATGAAGCTCATGTGTAAATTACAGTATTTATTGAACGAATGCTTAGGTTCCCCTCTCCTATAACTACTGCTGCTGTTTCAGCCGCAAGAAATTGTTGTTCCATTCAAAGTTACTACCACAGGCAACCCGAAACAAGGCTTTCAAAGCGATCATCAATTTCAGAAATAGACAACTGTCCAATAAAATCAACTTCAACAGGACAGGCAACGTTCGTATCCTTGTTATGTCATGCATCTTACGCTTCTCATCAGAGCCTAAGACTTCATAAGCAAGCGACACCTCGAAACAGAATTGAAATCTATTATTTTCCTTATTATGGAAGCAAACCATTGAAGGCAGCCTTGATTTCCTTACCACTCTTCTCACTGTTTCAAGCACACTTTTTTTCTCGATTGCCAATAACAAATAACACTTCCCGAACTCCACTAAGCCTTCTTTACGACTTTCATAAAGTCGCATAACAATCTCACTTTGGATCCCGCACCGATATCCGCATAAGCCAACCAACCGTTCCATCCCATCGGGGTCGGTTAATTGGTATTACAGTCGTCCGAGAGGATGAAAGCACTGACTTGCACACCGGCTGGCCGTGGCAAGCCATTGTATAGGCGACGCACACATTCAATACTCCACTGCGATTCTGAATCAAAGTCGAATTCGGGGTGCATCTTTCAAACGTGATCGACTAACGCCAAAAGTCTTCACCCTTTTTCATCCCAATCCTAGTTCGAGTAGTGAAACCACAACATCCGCCAAGCAAGCGTGGGACGGAGAGAACATTTAATTAAAAGATACTGATAAATAGTAAAAGCGGTAATTTCGCAGTCAAATGAAGCTTTTATTAACCACACCATAAACCCCACAACGGCTTTCCGAAGGATTCTGCACATGGGAGCACTAGTTTCGAGATATCTGCAGCATCTAACTGAGGATAGAGGATAGAAGGAGATATTTATTGTGCATTGCATTTATTGCACTAGTTTCGAGATATCTGCAGCATCTAACTGTGGATAGAGGATAGAAGGAGATATTTATTGTGAAACACATTGATGCTCGAAATGCTTAGATATCCACTGAAAACTTGGACATTTTCTTTGAAATACAGAACCCCGAGAACAACTGGGCCCGTTAGCGAAAATTATTTCTTTAAGAAACTGAAAGCAAATCGAAAATACCTTTGCAGAAGCCCCAGTTTTGACTCCAAGCACAGCATAGTAATCAACGCCCGGTTCTGATGCAAACTACGCCAACAAATTGGACCTGTTGCCAGAAAGACGAAGCGTTTTCGGAGCACACCGTCAGAGCGCTGCTGCGACTTGACCATTCCATGAATGGACCTGAACCAGTTTAAAGATAATAACCTAACTACAACCGTAGTCTAGATTCATGATAGGTGAAAATGTAGTTGGGGGGTGCCAGCGCCCTTCCGTCTCGTTGCTCTGCGTCTCTGACCCGGGCGGCAGAGTACCCAGAGACCGCACAAGGGAACTTATTCTTTAACAAGGGGAGGAGCTCCGGGGTGGGCGAGAAGTAAAGGTTGTGCAAAAAATTGAAATGATTCAGGATAACTCTTTAATAACAACTTTAATCCACGCATGCAGTGCGTACACGGTGCGCAATCGACTTAATGCAGTCACTCTCCTCAGATTTGGCCCATTCCACTCTTTTCTACTTTATCGCAACTTTCTTTTGTTCTTCCACTACGTTTACTTCTCACCCACCCCGGAGCTCCTCCCCTTATTAAAGAATACATCCCCTTTCATTATTTAGGGCGATACCCGCGCCCCCTGTGGTCTCTGGGTACTCTCCCGCCTGGGTCAGAGACGCAGAGCAACGAGACGGAAGGGCGCTGGCACCCCCCAACTACATTTTCACCTTCATGATATGTTATTCATCCATTATTCAATCGTGCATCCATTCGATTCATTATGAAGCAAACAACATTGCGATATTCCATTGATTACCAAATCACCACGAAAAAAGTATCACATAAAATCGAAGAAGAAGTGTATTTTTTTAGAAACATCGACATCAATGAACAGATTTCTGCGTAGCAGCTCTTCGCTGCAGGAACCTCCATTGGCAAAGTGCCAGTGGTTCCCACAGCGTAAGGTTTGGGATTCGGTATACGGACTAGTTGAACGAAAACTAGTAAGGAAAAGTTAAGCAAGAAAAGAGTACGGTCTACGCCAGTCGTCAGCTCTCGGACGCTGATCACGTTGAAACATTCTACTCTTCAAATGTCTCTGACCCTTCTCGCAAAGCCAAGAGAAGATGGTATCACAACCCCCAAGAAAATCAAGCGTAAGAGAAAGAAGGTCAAGCTCGTTGTATTGGAATATTCGGGGTCAATGGCAATGGTGAAATTCGCCGTCTTCGTAAAGAGGGGCAATCGCCGTCATGTGGAGGAGTGTTAATGGCTGTTCATGAAAACCGATACTACTGTGGTCCCTGCCATGAAACCTTTGTCGTGGAAAAGCCAGTGGTCACCGCGAAAGAAATGGGCGGCAAAGGAAAAAAATACTTTGTTATTATTGATAGACTTTGTTATTAAAAAAAACCGCAAATTCGAAAAATTATCATACAGTAGTAATTAGTACCTTTCGTCAATTGGCCAATTTTCCTTTGGATTTTTGGGCATTTTTATTTGCATGATTTTCTGACACATAATTTACAGGATTACACTTTCTCCAATTCCAATTTTCATGCAAGTGTGAACTGTCATACTGCCAAGAGTAGAAGAAAGGTCACCCGAACTGTGCTAGTGTTTGCTAAAAATGAGAATGAGTTTGGAATATTAATGCGAGTTTCGAAAATGTCCCTCTTCTTGCCGAAAATCTCCTTACTAAACTTCATTCACATAGTCCGTATACCATATCCCAAGCTTTTCGCTATGGGAATCACTGGCACTTTACCAGCAAGGTTCCGGCAGGCCACGGCCTTGCCGGAGCAAATCTTGTGGTTTAACAGAACACGACAAACTACCATAAACTCACTCAATTGTATCTGGAGGTTTCATGACATTTATCACAAATTTCCACAAATATGTACCATAAGAATTTGATAACCCAACGGTGCTTTCATAGTCACGCCACGCCTGCGGTATCGATCACGATTCAGCTGTAAACGAGTGACAAGCGTCGCCCCCCCCCCACTGGCGCGCGCGCGGACGCGGACTAGGGAAGCAGCCAACAACCTCATAGTACAGAATGTTGCCCAGGGATGACTGCGAAGGGAGCAGACGTTCAAATGGCCTTTTTGTTTTGCCATGGGTCAGATAAGTGGTACTGGAGAAGAGAATTTGACGCTTTTATTACAGAGGAAGCAAGGGGCAGAATGGGAACTAAAGAGCGTGTTTCTTGAATGAACAGAACGGAATCGCGAAGGAAAGTGGATCTTTGTCCTATGAAAGCACTCCAACAGATCAGAGGAAACCTAAACCTTTAGAACGCTTAGAGAAGTAGCAAATGGTTAAGATGTTAGACAAGGCAGGGATAACCGGGTGCATAAGAGTGTATGCACACGTCTGCACTCAGTGGGAGCGAGCTACAGGCCTTGCAAAAATTGCAAAAATGGTATCGGTACCAGCATCAGGCCCAAGTTGACTGATGGAGATACCTAGTCACAATAAGCATGACTGAAGTCTCAAAAAGCGTCAGTGATGAAGCTAGGACGTCACCCGGAGGGGGCCAACAGGACCTCCGCCCGAGTTCTGTGGACAGATTGCGAGGGCTACCGAGGATTGAACGATCTCGGCCAAAGAAGTTAGTTCGAGTTGGGACTCTGGATGTGGGATCGCTTACTGGGAAGACTCGAGAGTTCACTGATCTTATGAAGCGCACGAACATCTAAGTCTTGTGCCTTCAGAAGACCGTTTGGAAGGGAGCAAAGGCCAGAGAAATTAGAGAGGGCGTCAAACCCTTCTACAACGGAGAAGGCATCAGTCGAAATGGTGTGGCCATAACAGTGACGGGATCCCTGAAAGACTCTGTCTCTCGTCGACAGGATCAGCAGTCGAATCACGGCTGTGAGGATCGACACAAGGGAGGGATATTAGACAATAATATCAGTGTACGCAACACAAGCCGACTGCCCCGTCTACGAGAAGGATGAGTTCATATGAGCCTTGACGAGGCCATTCGATCAGTTCCAGGAGGTTAATATCACACCATAGGAGATGATCTAAATGGGCACATTGGCAGTGAAAGGATGGGACTGGAAAGGGTTCAAGGAGGTAGAGGGATAGGAGTCAGAAACGAAGAAGGAGAGAGGATCCTTGCCCTGGCCATAGCCCACGACTTGGCAGTCTACAGCACCTTCTTCGCGAGAAGGAAGTCTCAGAAGGTAATCTACAGTAGCGGAGGGAAAGGAACGGAAATAGATCATGCGCTAGTAAGAAGATTTCTCTCAAAACTGCAAGGACATCAAGGAACTGCCTGGAGAACCTGGCTTCACAGCACAGGCCTCTCCTAGCAGACATGGCCAACGATCTTCCCAAGTAATCAAGTAAAATAACGGAGGATTCGGTGGTAGAAGCTGTATCGATTCGAAAGAGAACGCTCTCAAAGAGAAGATACTAGAAGCAGGCCTTCCAGTTCCCGAAGGACCGATCTAGCAGGTCTGGAGCAACACTGTAAAAGTCATCTGCGATGTGCAAAGGAAACGCTGGGGAAACTCAAGGCATTTCCGAGGGGACAAGGAAGCATGGTTCTGGAACGATGAAGTCCATCGAGTTGCGAGGCAGAAGAAATCGGCCTACAAACACTGGCAAAGGACACGAACCCCATTAAACCTAGTTGCCTGCAGAACATCCATGAGGCTCGCCAAGGCTGCTGTAGCGAAGGCAAGGAATACTGAAATGGATGCCTTGTATGAAACTTGACAGTCGAGAAGGAAAGAAGTCTGCCTTCCACCTGGCGAAAGCGCATCACCGCGTCATTCAGGACATTGGAGTAGTGAAGTCCGTTAGGAACAGCGAGGGTGCAATCCTGAAGAAGCCTGACGAGGTCAGACGTAGGTGGAAGGAATAATTCGAGACTCCTTGACGAAGAATTCGCCCATAAGAACAGCTCCCAATGAGAGGTAACGGCTGGCTACATCAAACTCTGGACAGAGGATGAAGTGCCCAGAGCAATAGGAAGGATGAAGGTTCATCTTGAAGGTTAGGAAGGCAACTGGTCCGGATGGAGTACCGACCAAGGCATGGAAGGCACTCGGAGAGCACGGGATAAAGTGGCTCACCCGATTCCTGAGAACTGTGACCGTTTAAGGAAGAATCCCAGATGCGTGAAGGGAAGATATCGTTCCCGTCTTCAAGCAGAATGACATGCGATGGAATGTCTAACTCTAACTACCGGGAATCAGGTTGACTGCTCACACGATGAAACTGTACGAGCGGTTGGTCGAATCAAGATTGGGAGGATTGGTCCCAATCTCGCATTGGCAGTTCCGATTCATGCCTGGATAGCTAGGTGGGTTATGGAAAAGGATCGCGAAAAGAGTAGGCCCTGCTACTTAGCTTTCCTCGATCTGGAGAAGGCATTCAATCGTCCCCCGAGACAAGTCCTCTAGAGAGCGTCAGAAAACAAAACGTTCCAGCGATGGCTAAACGACAATAGTAAGTAAACCACACTGCCAAATCGAAGCAATAGATGTCACTGCTGGGGTACATCAGGGATCAGCTCTGAGCCCATTCCTTTTCCTGTTTACAGTGGAAGTTATCACAAAAGAACTCATGGGTGGGCCACAGAAGATCATCCTCTACGCTGATGACATCGCTCTGATAGCGGAGAGCAAGGAAGAACCCCAGGACAAGCTCCAGAATTGGTAGAAAGCGCTAGTGGAGAATGGACTCCGGCTGAACGTGAAAAAGACCAAATTCCTCGGCTCCGAGGAGGGCACGGAGTCAATCGTCGACGGTCACGGGGTAGCCATCGAAAAGGTTCAGAAGTTCCGATACCTGGGCAGTGCTCTAGATGCTGATAGTAGCGTGGACCAGGCCGTAAAATCTTGAATAAACGCAGCATGGATGAAATGGAGGGGGTGTACCGGTATCCTCTGCGACCGTCGGTGCTCCAAGACTTTCAAAGTAAAGGTGTACTGGAGAGTGGTAAGGCCCACAATGCTCTACGACAGCGAGTGTTGGCCCGTAATTAAAACCCATGAAGGGTAGCTTCACTCCGCTGAAAGGAGAATGCTCAGATGGGCCTGCGGCTGGACGAGACTGGATTGGTTCGAAATAAAGACGTCAGGACGGTTATGCAAACAGCCTCAGTTCAACTGAAGATGAGAGAGCAGCGTTTGCGATGGTTCGCTAGGGTGACGGCAGTAGATGCCATAGATAGAATGAAGAGGAGACGGAGAATGAATGACAAGATCTGCGACGGCGCGGGATTACGCTAGGGAGAAGAAGAAGAAGAAGATAGGATGTCCTACGAAATGCACTTGAAGGGTGTGGGAACTTAGGAATGAGCACTCAGTTATCGCGCACCGAAGTACAAAGTAACCTTAAATAAATGCGAAAATTTAATGCTGCCGTTCTGCCGCCATGCCATCATCAAGTGGGTAAGAAGTAAGCGAGTGGAGAGAATAGTAAGGAAGTTGAAAATTCAGAAAAATGACCTTCAACAAATAAAATCGGTACAGCAGATATCGTATAAAAAGTTGATGTTGTGGTTACTCATTGCTAAATGCCATCAAATACTACTTGATGGAAGAGTTGGACTATTTCACTTTACACAGACACTTATGTTAAGGCTTAATTCAGCACTATGAGGAGAGATGGCCAAAACTATACGAGCACCAATCCATTCAACAGCACTTAATCTGCTTTTACACTTCTCCACCATCCTCGACTGGGGAACCTTGGGTGTGGTGCGATTCACGCGCCAATATAATGAGGTCATCGTACAAAACGAGCTAAAACATCATGATTACCATCATAACGGAAGAAATAAGGACTTATAAGTATTATAAGTAAAGAAATGACCAACTATGCATGTTTACAGAAGGATTGCATCTTCTAGGATCAAAGAATTTGAAGTTATTCTTATATTGAACGTTTGACAAGTAAGTTGTTGACCTATGAGGTGAATTTTCAATCTCGAAGGGGTTTTTTTGCCATAGTAAAGAGATTTGCTTCATTCACGGTGAAGCCGTCGACTACTGCAAATATATTTGATCCATCTCAACAGAAAGGTACTGAAACGATGCTGCGTGCGCGAAGACCTCTAATGGGGTCACGCGTGAATCGCGCGCCCCCCGGGGAACCTTACATCTCGGGTATCCTGCACATCCACAACGTTCCTCAATGCATATGCTCCCATACTGCAATCCTCATTTTACGACGCTTCACACCTCCTTATTTTTACTACTCTCAATCGCACTAATTTACTTTTGATAGATATTGTTCTCCCAGGATCGGCCGCATGGAAACATCTCTTCCCTTTGCAGCGTCCACCTCAACCAATGGTATCCACATACATTATCGTCGTCTATGGCAACGATCCCCATATCTATGNTCACTTGCTATCATTCTCTGTCACCAATCACTAACGGACCTTCCGCACCCTACACCACTTGCCAAAGTGCCACGGCTTCACCGCTAATACGAACGGAGTTACGAACCCTGTGGCTTTTGTCTTTTAAGGCTCTTTATCTGTTTGTTGATTGCTGTCACTTCCTATTACTTACCATCGCTGTTCCCATCATGCCGCCTATCTCTCTTCCATATTTGAATGTTCTAGGTTCAGTGGGCCAGGAGTTATGAGTTTCAGGTCAGACAAACACACACACACATCTGACACACACACAAACCTACCAACAGGCACACTTAGCCGATTATATAAGTAGGATATTACTTCTCCACCAAGCTTACGTGTTATTTCACGTGAATCCTTATCGTGCCTACGTGGCGGACGCACAAACGGGCATACAAACGGACGCACAAAGTCAGCGGTCTATATATTGGGTTGTAACATAAGTTCGTAGAGCTTTGCGTTAGAGTTGTTTTACAACGAGTTATTTTGTTTTTTAGCAAAGTGTATACATTCATTTGAAAGAGCTCTTTCTCCTCTACAGAACTGTTTTATTCGTTTTTAGGATAATTAAATTGTTCGTCTTTTTTCGGGCTCAGAAATGGAATATCCAGGAAGAAAAAATTTGCATTTTCGACATCTGCTTTTCTTTGCTTCTCGTCGAGGTCAAAAAAGCAGTCGAAACCGCTTGGGACATATGCAGTGTGTACGGGGAAGGTGTCTTAGGTATGTCTACTGAAAGGTGTGGGTGGCCCCAGGGAAGGCGCCAAAGCCGAGAGTCAAGCAAGATCTTCACCCAAAAATGGTCATGATCTGCGTTTGGTGGGACTGGGTAGGCATGGTGCACTGGGAAACTGCTCGAACGAAACGCCACTCTCAACAAGGAGGTCTACATTACCCAGCTGAACAGTGTAAATGAGGCTATTCGGCCGAAAAGACCTTATACAGGTGGTCAAGTCATCTTGCTCCACGACAACACCAGGCCCCATATTGCTCAAGTCGTCAAAACAGCACTCCAAGAGCTTGAATGGGGGATTCTTCAGCATCCACTGCACTCTCCGGATCTTGCACCTGCCGACTATCACCTTATCCGCTCTATGTTAAACATAATGAGGGGTGTTACCTTCGATGGCGAAGGGGACCTTGAAAACTGGCTCAATAAATTCTTCGACACCACAACGGCCGATTTTCGGCGAATCGCCATCAACAAATTGGTCGAGAGATGGAAAGAGGTCGTGAGCAGTAACGGAGGACACATCATTGGTTAATTTATTGTTATAATTATTGTTTTTTGGTTCAGATAAATCTTCGTGAAAGAACTCTACGAACTTATGTTACAACCCAATATATCATGGATATTTACTCCGTTATCACCGGAGCCCTTATAAATAACCACTGGACCACCCGCACATTTCTGGTGCATCGGCTAAAATAAGCCGAATATTCAACACGTAAAAACAACTTTTTAAATTTAAGTAGAGTCGAACGTGGCCTACAACTTTCGAAAGGTAATCCAACAGAATCGAACGAGGTTCTATCATAAATTTTAGAGTCACGGTATAACACAAAGTTTATCTAATCAACACAGGAACAATGTCCCTCCATTTCCACAGAAGACCAATCATCTCTAGCGCAACGACGCTTAAGAATCTGGTCATGCGCCATAGGGAATATACGGCCAAGGTAGATTTCCCATCGATCGATGAAGAGACCTACGAGCAATGTAGGTCTGCAGTAGCACTACTGGAGAGTGGCATTGGGCAATTAAGCGTAGGGACGGAAAGGCTCCAAAGACTCTTTAAACGAGATCAGAGAGGAGTATAAAACTTGTAAAAACAAGGCAGATAGGAAGGAGGTAATGCTTGAAATAAAGCAAATAGAGGAAGATTCAAAGCTTTACTTTATATTAGCCGATGCGGACGAGCTTGGCTATATGCTAACTGCGTGTCTTGACGAAGCAAAGTGCGCAAGAGACAGATTAGACGTGAAGTTAGGGTACACCACGCAAAAAGGCCAAAGGTTACAAGAACAGACTGTAGAAGCAGAAGACCCCCGCTCACAAATTAACCCGGACGAGGGTTCTGAGCAAGGTCCAAGCAGCCATAATAGAACCCCCTCAGTAGATAACGCAGAAGAGTCCCAGTCTATTGGACGCATAATCCCGCCAAGAGGTTGTCGCTCAGTTAGACTACCACAAGCGTCTCTGCCCAAGTTCCACGGGGACGCCGAAGACTTCCCAGAGTTCTGGGCAGTCTTTGAAACTCTGGTCCATAAAAGTGACGAGCTTGACGGAGAAAATATTGCTACTAAAGGAAAGTTTGATGGGAAAAGCGCAGAACTCTATAAAGGGCATAAGACTAGTGCCTGAAAATTACAACTGGCTAATTCAGACCCTCCAAAGTAATTATAGTAATTTTCCCGTGAATAGGGCCCAAATGGTCCAAAAGCTGGTAAATTTGAGGCCAGCTGGGATTTCGGCAGAAAGTGCTTGACAACTTTTGACCAAATACAAGTTCTTGCCCACGAAGGCTACGACGTAAGAAAAACCTGTGATCCAATATGGTGCGAAATCATATTGTCGAAATTTCCTCACGATGTCGTAAAGCCTGTTCTGAAACAGGGGCGACCTCAAGATAGTCTAACAACGGGAGAATTGATGGCTCAATTGAAGGGTGAGATTGCCGATAAGCATTACGTTGAGGGTAGGGTGGGTCATGCTATAGGCAATAATTCCACCGAAGGGCTTAATATGGCAATTAGCTCGCGCCCCCAATTTGAAGATAAGTGCATCTTCTGCCATAAGAGCAATCACCCATCCTTTTCAAGTCGAACCGTCACGGATCAAAGCCGTCGCTGAAAAATTATAAAAGATGAGAACAGGTGCTGGAAGTGCTGTTCTTCGAATCATAACAGCTTTGACTGCCGAAGAGCAGATTGTGTCCAATGCGGTCAGAAGCACCACCTATCTTTATGCGTCAAGAACGACGAAAACATGACGACGGTGCAAAACGGTTCCAGGAACCAACGGCATTCGAGGATGCATCGTGAGGCCCGTAGTCATACACAATGGAATCACAGAGCTGAGCCATTTAAACCTAAGTCCAATCAGCGCAGTAGCGCTAGTAACGGTCAAAGGAACCAGTATGGGCTCGACAAGAGCGTAGACTTGTCTAATACTCGTGCTCGTATGGGGAAAAGAACCGAATCAACATCCACTGTAGAACAAGACTGCAAAACATCACAGCTTGTCTTAATGACTGCCGAAGAGAACTTATGGAATTACAGAAAGCAGAGGTACGGAAAAGTACTCTTCTTTTTCGACTCTGGGGCCAAAAAGACAGTCATAGAAGAGGGCGTTGCTGAACGGTTCAATCTCCCCAAGTCCATAACCGAGACATGCACAGTGTCGGGTATTGGTGGACATATTGATAGTTTTCAAAGTCACACAGTGGCTGTAAAAGTATGCAATGCGTTTGGAGATGAACTCGAGCTGAGCATCCGAACAAAACCACTGCTCACGACTGGATTTCCCAGCGTCAAACTCACTAGTACAGATATTAACTTTCTGAAAGAAAACAATATCTGCTTGGCAAACTCAAAGTTCAGAGGGGAACACCAACGCCCTTACATTTTGGTAGGGTTAGACCTTCACTATGAATTAATATTGGGTCAGGACTCTATGGCAAGAACGCCCTCAGGTCTCATATTGCAAAGACAGTATTCGGGCCTACCTTATACGGTAAGGGAGTACTCATAGAGAAATCCAACGAACCTAAAATACACCATGAAATGACGGCAATAGCGACCGTTTGTAATCCCTCCCTATCAGAAAATAATGGCATTACAGGAAGAAATGGTACACCATGTGAAAGTTATGTAGTCAAAGCACCTAAGAAACATTTCACAGACAAAAAATTTGCGAAGAAAAGATCAAGAAGCTCTAAAGCGTCCAAAACTAGATGCAAGCATCGATCTCGCTTACGTAACATAAAAGCGTCCCCAGGAAACTCAACGTATGCCAATGAGCCAGACAATAGCAAATTATATCACCAAAGTCCAATGCGTGCACAGAGAAATTGCAAAGGAACCTTAGATCACCACAGGCTGCGCCCTCACTGTTACCTTTCGTCTAAATGCCGTAACCCACATAGCAAACCCAATAGCAATTTGCCATCATAAACACAAAGTAATGAATTCTGGGCATCTTATCGCCGAAATCGTAAAAATTCGTACTCATTCTTGCCCAATTAGCGTTTTCAGGGTCAGTAATAACAAGGTGGAACAAGGCTGCACCCAAACCTCAGTAATAACCATATTCACGATTCATCCGTCGAAAAATAAAAGCAAAAATTAGTTGCCCAAATTTACCCATTGTCAATAATCCTCAAGTTAAGTTCACTATAACAATTATTTACAATATTATGTGGTGAAGAAATGATCAAGCAGATGTTCAACCACCCGCCATTCACATTTTTGGTTTCACACGGAGTTAACATCAATTCTTATGAAGCGATCCAAATATCAAAAAATACCAGCTAGTTATTCTTGCGGCACCCCCGAGCCAGGTCCTTAGGTTCGTATAGATTAAAGAGATTGAGTTCAATGGTGTACACACCCGCCTCTGTAGGGCTGCGGCCTCGTAGTGGGTTATCCTCGAGACGCCAGCATGGTTCACTTTGATTGGATGCTACATTGCTGTTCTCCGATTCACTTATACCCAAAAAACGGCGGGATCCCAAAAAGGGAGTTTGAACATGCTTCACTCTATTCAGGAAAGAACTGCTTGCAGTTGTTATTTATACAAATACTTGCATATTTAATGCCTTAAACTTTATTATGCTATGTAGATAATATGACTGATGAATCAATATGGTCATTGAATGAGATAGCTATATCTGTTCGCTCCCCAAATCTACACAAACCTCAACGAGGGATTCTCTATAAATGAAGCGATTTGATTCGTGCTCAAGTTTAACCCTAATGAGCCAGTTGGCTTTAACGACCCGTACAATGTGCGGGCTCCTTCAGGTGGGTATAACATGGTAACATATTTGATCGAAATGATCAGTACTAAAGTGAACTTTGACAGGTGTGAACAGCTCAACAGGGAGAGACACATCTCTTCCTCTGAAGTATATTTTTCTCATTGCACTATTAATTCTCTATAATTTCACACTGATGTCCCGATCGTCTCAACTGCTAGAGGCCCGCTCACAATCACCGGAGCTATGACGCGGCTGCACTCATTCAACACCTCAGGAAAACCACCTGTCGAGCTGCCATTTGTGGATATAAATTGTCACCTTGTCACGTATATATGCCCACTTAGGCCCCCGTTGAACTGTAAACTCCGTTGAAGGCGGAGTATCGCCGTCTATGGTGACGATCCCCATATCTATGTATATCGTCGTCTCACCGTCTGAGACGACT
>UZAF01018483.1:9297-32679 GCA_900617895.1 Haemonchus placei | reverse complement strand
ATTTGAACTTACCCATTCCGTATCGGTCATTCGACAGCATTTCGCGTGTACTGAGGTTTTTCCAGTAATCGGATTGGGGAATGTGAAAGAGAGGCAGTGACCACTACACCGGTTCACCCTGACGATCATTAGCTCACAACCTCGCTCGTCGATAATCTCTTCGGCTCCTGTAACAAGGACCATAAGCACCTTCAATTTGCCGTTAAAATAGTTTATAGGTTAAATTCGAGACAAATGAGAGGATAAGCAGCACTGCCATGAATGTCTGAAAACTTGATTTCAAGCAAATATCAATTGAGGTTTATTAAGTTATCATTCACTGTTAAAGTGTAAATACAGTAAGACGCAACACGCGCGAAAAAAAAGGAATTGTTCTTCATATAGAAGGTGAAGCTTTCCGATTTGAAAACAAAAAAGTTTTTCTCTCCAAAATCTGATTCAATGTTTTTTGTGATGTGTTCAGGAGAAATAAAAAAAATCAAAAACAAAAGTTGACCTACCAACTTTTCGGCAGTGATATTTGACAACTGCTTCATGTGACGAAACAATTAGCAGTATGGAAAGTATGAATATTGGTCGATGTAACAATATGCAGTGCAGCATCGACCGGAGCACCTCACCAGCTCCCATCAAGTTTCTGGAAATTGCCAAGGTTGTTCCTCATAGACTTTCTATAGCAGTAGCCATTTCAGAGACGGACTAGGAAGTACAACCTTAGAAATCATAAAAAATAGTAGTGTACAAGAGATGGGCTCGCTACTAGACGGTGAAGACCTCCCTTTCCAATAGAAGCTACAGAATTCGATTATGAAGGCTCTTGAAAGGCGAGAAAAAATCTTTATCGGGATGAACTTTATAAAAGGAATCAGTAATCAGAGAGTAGCATTTCTCGCACGATTCTCGTTCTGAACCTGAAGCGGATAGGCAATAAAAATCACTGAGTGTAGCACTAAGAAGACTATTTATTCGGAGAACAATGATAGCGAGCTGACGTAAGGAACCACAACCAGACCACCACAGATAGAGGGGATTATAGTGCAAGTTCCGGGTCAAAACAGACCTAAATCGGCACGCTTTAGTGTAATCAGATATGAAAATAGAACGACTTGTAGTTCGTGGGAATCACCAGTCCATTAGGAACACGCCAATCTGCTACGGCTTCACATGAACCTGATCCGCCCTCACTAGGAGGTGATCAGGTACATGGAAGGGAGTGTTCGATTACTGGTTTGGAAAGAATCAAAATTCAATGGGATCAGGATTGGCCCAGGATGGTTTTAATTCAGTTAGTATGATGATCTCGATTATTTCAGTTCGAGGAATCTGTGGAGGTAATTTAACAGCAAAAAGGGATCGGTTAGGAGAATGAATCGAAACTTTCGGAGATATCTACGTGAAAAAAAAAGAGAAATGAATCTTAATTAGTGGATACCTCTAAGCAGGAAATAAACGATTAAAAACAAAAAGTTATACATTAATAAAGCGGAAACCTCTTATTATACAATCGAAAAATTCGAGCTCTCTGAACTGATAGGGACGAATTATTAGAATAAAAGGGCACAGCAACGAATAAACATTCTAATCGACTCCATGAAGAATAATTAGCACAATTACTGAAGTATTCAGCCATCTATTAGTAAAGGTCGGAAGATATGTAATACCCGGTATGAGTTTCAATGGAGGAATGGAATCACTGTAAAAAAAAATACTGACATACAAAGCTATTTGTCAGTTAGGGATGAAGGATGATTGGTGACTAATATGAATTCTGATTAGAAAATAAAAAATACCCTCGAAAAACTATCAATTTCCCGTTCATTTCAGCAAAGGATAGAATAATTGCTATTGGATTAGGCCTAGGCATTCGAATTCTACTCAGAATGGTAGTTACTGAATGTGCACATGTCTGACACAATGGCTTGCTAAGGACAAGTGATGTACAAGGTCAGCGCTTCTATCTTCCCAGACTAATCTGTTATCAGGTAATAGACATCGATGGGAAGGAACACTTGGTTAGCTTGGGCGAGTTCGAGCTTAAATCCTTGGACCATCCCTGTTTCATGGTGGGCCACTTGGCACGGGACGAAGTCGGAGGAGTGAAAGGCTCGGATCACCAGGGCAATTTATTTTTCGGGATCTAATTCCAGGCTTATATGTGAGGCAATATCACGCCTACGTCATTCCAATGTTTTTAACAGTGACTGGTTATTACTAGAGAATTATAATAAAGTGTCTTAGGTAGTAAAAGGTGCGTCTAACCGGAGAAAACACCGGGAAAGTGCATTACGCCCTTCTATGATTGTGGCAGGATTAAGATTAAGAGTGCATCGCCTCAAAAAACTTTCCCACGCTGAAATAGTAGACTTACTTTTTCTTAAAACTACTACTTCGGATTTTTATGGTTATATTGCTAAATCCTTTTGAGGATGGTGGCATTTCCCAGTTGTGTATGTGTAAAACTCGCTCAATTTGGAATGGATAATGAGGAAGCAGTACAGTTTTCGACACTGCAATAAAAGATAACAAAGGGCAAAGTTTTCATGCTTGAATCAATCCTGTGTGAAGGATGTGCTCCGCATTCGATCTACATTTAGAATTGTAGTGGGGGTATTGAATGTGGCCTACACAATTGCTTGGGGTGACCTGATGTAGGAGTCAGTGCTTTTTTACTCCTAAACCAGTCTGCTACCTCTCACCAAATCCGTAGGGAGGGAAGACTTGTTTGGCCCCCGCATATTAAACGTAATTCGAATCTGTGACCACACGTGAGCGCCACTTGCAGCAACACCACCTCCGCTCTTGACATTACAGTAGGAATACGAATACGAAAAAATGTTCGATAGAAGCTCTCCCCAAGTTGACACATAAACTAGGAACTTTCACGAATTACCTTTTTTCAAGTAGAACCATTCGAAGATGGAACAACCTACGGGTGTTGGAGTAAGCCTGCCCAATGGAGGATGTAATATGGTGGTGGATTGCGATGAGGCGCAATAAAAGGAGATGGATGTCACATTATGAGCGCATCTTCACAATGGGCAGATAGGATATGCCAATTTTAGCCGATTTTTTTGGTGATTCACTCACAAAATCTTCTACTTTTGCCTAATATAGTAGTGATCTAATATTATCTAAATTCCATAACAACTGGAAGCATACATGGAACCTAAATTTTATTCCTGCTGTCCATTGTGACTCAATTTTCCAAATTTTGAATACGACCCCTCCCCAACCCCAAACAATGGAGAGTCTCTAAACATTAGGATGGAATCTGGATCGGATGTTTTGTTGTTCAAATACGAGCCTAGAATGAAGCTACATATACCAATCATCTGATGGAAAACACTCATTGCCTCGTTAAAAAAATAAGTGACCAAACCGAAATCACTTCAAACATCAACCATAGAAGGCTTTAATGATCACCAACTAATGAATCAGCTTCCCTAATGGGATTTTCAAAAGCTGATAACAACGGTAATAAGATGGCAAATGTTGTGACTTTTGTGATAGTATTGAAAACGCTGTGCGTTTAGAAGCCACCGATGGAATACGAAAACAACTCATTCATAGTAACTCTCAAATAAAAAACCAATCACTTATGCAATTCCAGAAAAATCACCAAAAGAAGGGGTAAAGCAGGAAATGAACAAATCATGCGATCATTTCTATTTTGTATTTAAGTTCATGGCCGAATATGATATAGGAGTAAGTCGCCCACCATCACACGCACATGGTCCGGAACCGAAGCCCAGATCTACACTCGACCAGATGTATAAAACTTCCATCCCTGCAAGGTCAGTTGACTGTGTCAGACTTGTCTGGGAGGATGGAAGCACTGACTTTCACAACTGTTCACCATCACAACTTGCTGTAAGGTCTCATACGACAGATTGGAGGATAGTCGAATGCAGGGCGTTTTCCGAAAGAAGCTTTGACCAACGTCAAAGCTTCATCCTTGATTTATTTATGTTCATAACATTTACTTTACTACTGGTATTATTGTATTTAAGTATGAGCGCTTTCTATTAACCGTTCTGGTCCAATACAAGATGTTTCAATGAAAAAATAAAATTGCTTTATAACTACTGTATGTCATTAGATCGTATAAGCATTCTATATTATATTGCTTTTATTTTTGTACTGATATTTATAAATTTATACGGAAAACAAAAAGGGGCGCTTGGTGCATTCAAAGCATCAAACTCTTAATTATTCAGAATCGAACTTCAGCCCAACACGGCCCAGCAATAAATTTCGAGTGAAGAAAAACCCACTGAGAGTATAGCATTGGAAAGGATCAGAGTGCTGAAGGTAATCAAGGAGGTTCGACTGTGAGAACGAGTACGGAGCATTATGCAGAGCAGGCCAATGACCAATGGAGTGGCCTTCTAATTTAGGCGGAGCATGCGATTCTGAAATTTGAGATGATGTTGCATCAGTGAAACGATCCTCTACCCCATCTCAGAAATCCATTGAATATAACTAGGAGATGAGGGTGAGTAGGAGGAGAAAAATACCTTCAAAAGCTATAGAATATCACTGAATCCTAAGAGGGAATTTTCATAAAAACATGCTAGAGTTGATTCCGTCACTGAAGTCCCGGCTTCGATTCATGCAAGCAATCTAAAAATCGAAGACATCTCCTAAATGGAAACTGAATGGCTCCTCCGTTGCGGATGCGTACTCAGGCTTATATCATTTGGGTGTGCTGTGAACCACTTTTTTGAAAGTTTCACATTCCCGAAAAATCTGGTCAATTATCAATGGAAGTGAAATTTATCAGGCCCAATGTTATTTGGTAACTCCACCTCGTTCGAGGTCATTTAGGGTATGAATGGGTATTCAATAAGCNACCTTCAAAAGCTATAGAATATCACTAAATCCTAAAAGGGAATTTTCATAAAAACATGCTAGAGTTGATTCCGTCACTGAAGTCCCGGCTTCGATTCATGCAAGCAATCTAAAAATCGAAGACATCTTCTAAATGGAAATTGAATGGCTCCTCCGTTACGGATGCGTACTCAGGCTTATATCAATTGGGTGCGCTGTGAACCACTTTTTTGAAAGTTTCACATTCCCGAAAAATCTGGTCAATTATCAATGGAAGTGAAATTTATCAGGCCCAATGTTATTTGGTAACTCCACCTCGTTCGAGGTCATTTAGGGTATGAATGGGTATTCAATAAGCTCATGTAAAGAGATCGTATATTATAATATCTCAGTGACGGTGTACCGCAAGATAAGTGAAGGAGTGCATAATAAACACCGGTAGCAACCGGTGATCAACCGGTAACATCACCGGTTCGCCCGTATTTATGGTAGCTAACTCCGAGACGTTCACATCATCCGACAAAGAACACTCCAAGTACAATTTCACTTTCAAGGCTCGGCGAGACCGTTTACGCACTCGTCACTTCAGAACGAATTTTCTTTCTCAGATCAGGAACAAGTCTAATTCGTTTAACGCTTGTGAACTCGAAGTTAGTTTTGGCAAAAGGATCTCTTTAGCCAAAAGCAACCTTCTCAATTGCTTGAAAGTTTACCACACAGCCTTCCTGTGGCTGCATGGTAAGATTTGAAGCAATTAAGACGATAAGCTAGTCTAAATTGGGGAGGGACTTCAGTAGCTAACAAGGTAAGACTTCCAGATGATATTGGTGGATCACCATCGTTATAAAAACTAGCTCTTACGTCTTACAGAAGCGGTGTCGATTCTTTTAGGCCCTCTCGGAGGATGAAGGTAGCGCAGGAGATTGGAATAACCAACTGCATCCGTGGTAGTACTAGAATGCAATAATCTCACCCTTCAATTGACTCGAAATGGCAGATACACCCCTCTTATAGATACACCCCCTCAGAACCTTCTGATAGGAAAAACTTAGACGAGAAGTCCAACAAGAACAGTAGCAATAGGAAACAGGAATGTCACTTCCAATAGGACCTTAGCAAACAAAATTATAGAGAGACATCAAACATGAAATCCTAACGGTACAAAATAGAATATATAGAGATTAGAAGTGGATATGAAATGTTGTGGCCTTAAAAAAAGAGCTCCATGGCTTGCTCAGCCTCATCTGATTCCAGGCTCCGAGACATCAACTGGGGAAGCCTTTCACTAAGGAACTGAGAGTAGTTCAACTCGCCATGGCCCTCGATCACAAGCCGCATTCAGCATGGCTCTTGGTCGTGTTCGTAGGACTTCGGTGTCGTCATCCATCCAGTCTAATCCTTTCTAACGAAGAAAATCACAAACGTCAGTTTTCAGTGAGGCGTTCACAGCGACACAGCGAAGTAAAGTTCAGGTTCGACTCACGTAGAAACGACTTTGATAATTTACGAAGGCTAGTAGAACTCCTTTCATTTTCGAAAGACTATAAAAATCACATACATGGGAAGATGTTCGAAGTAAATGGGTAGAGTAGTGAAAGAAGAGTACTTTGGGCGAGCAACTGTTTGAACAATCTCATCTGTGGCCGCTTTATTTTTCTTCACTCTGGAACGTGCAGAAGCAAAGTTCCACACCGCTTTATTTTTCTTCACTCTGGAACGTGCAGAAGCAAAGTTCCACACATTCGGTACGCCTATGTTTATAAATAAATCTACCAGGTACAGTACACAAACCGGTTGCATCCAAGAACGTGATGGATAGATCTGTCAAATTCTTCATTTTCCTTTTTTCTACTGGTAACAGGCATCGTTCGTCTCTGTGGACAGACGCGAAACGTCTGACATTTTTTATTGGTATCACGTTCATACAATACATCATGGCTAGTCAAATAGTGACCTGACCGTAAACTGGCAAAGGCAGACATTAGTCTTTTGAAGAATTTTCTCATTTGTCTACAGAGACAATGCCTGTTTCCAAAAAAAGGAAGAATGTAGACGATGACAAATATGTATAGCGAAGTACACCCAACCAAATACTAGTTTGCTAGCCAACCAGCCAGAAAAAACATCATGCAGGGTCCGCAATGGCACGAATCACCCAAAACAATACTCCTTCAATACTTTGAACTATTGAACACATTACGGTAAATATAAGGGGTATGGTAGGTTCATGTAGCGGTAGCTAGTGACTGAGAAGTCAGGCGCTTCTGGAGCTGTCATATTCTGTCAAGAACGAGAGTCGATCCCTGTCGAGGCGAACACCATGTTCCATATGAAATTGAAAACGTGCTGCTGGTAGCCATGCTGAATTTAGGTCGACAGATCGGCTTATGAAGATCCCATGCAAGAAAATTGTGGCCAAGGAAAGCAGTGAGGTTGAAATAGAAATGAGGGACCAGAGGAAGAAAAGAGTAGTGAATGAGAGAACATGACGTAGAGAGCAGTAATTAGCAATTTTTCCAAATCCATGGGGAGACGATTATCAACAGTACGGTGACGAATCACTGAGTGCATGAGGTATCGCCGTTTGCGTAAGCTGCCTCAATGAGGAGACTTATGGTGTGTGACAAAAAAGCAGATTTTCCTTGAGTGAGAAGGTTTCGAATTCATCACAAGCGGATGACCTGATCAAGAAATTTGAAAAGGAATAAAGTGGGTAGGTCGGGCTCGGCGTCGGAAAGGAGAAATAATTTTTGTCTTTCCTCCAGACATTTCGACCCCTCTCCTCGATCTCCCAAATTTCGTTTTCTCTTTACTGCTAAACGGGTAGAAGAGCAGATAATTTACGAAAATCTAGACCCTGAAACGAATGAGTAACGGAAACGATGTAATCCCAAGGGATCAAAGTTCTTCGGACATGATCTTGAACCTTCTTATAGTAAGTTATCACATAGCTACACCATCGTCAGCGTCATACGCTCAATCGAAAACGTGCGCGATCAGACGTTAAATGGTTCAAAATCAATAAGAGATAGAGAAAGATTAGACAAGCTATTCAACAGTATACTACACTAAAATCACCTAGTTGTATGGTATGTCGGAACAGCTCTGATCAAGGTGTGTACGCCCTTTCAGAACCGGATAGTGGGAATGACAGGAGTTGTTTGTGCATAACATCAGACACAGTTACTGAGGCTACATTCAAGGGTTTTGAAATCCGTAGCCACGCAATAGAAACTTATCAACACTTTTGGACAAGGAGTACTCAGCGTACTTGGAAGCTTATCCAGGCTCATGCTTCCAGAAAAATTCTATATATATATATAAAGAATGAAATCAGGAATATGGCGATAGCTGATGGAAGCTGATTACAAACAACTACCTTGCCGTCCTCTACTACGATACTATTCGACGCAAGTAAGCTCTTTCTCTTTTGTTTATTTACATTTTTTAATTTGATTCACTCCAAAGACATGCTGTCTGTACAAATGAGGAAGGGCATGCAGCGGAAATTGTACTTGATAGAAAGGACAAAGCCATAAAAGAAGCAAAAGGGAGGTTGAAGTTGAAAAGAAGGAAACAAATTGATCTTTGAGTTCACGAAGGAGCGTCGAGAAGGAAAGTATTATAGCTACCGATTCAGTGCAACCGAGTAAGACAAAGTTTATTGGGTGTGACCGACATCAATTCAGTCGATGAATGATTCAGGTTCCTCACGTATCCCCCTGATTGGCTCTACAAGAAGGTAATCTGTCTGAATCAGAACAGATGGTGAAAACTCTCTTTGAAAATGGAAATCGGTCTCGAACAGTGCATTTTACCACAAGGTCAAAGAAGTTGAGGCTAGACACTGATGACATATAAGCGATTAACGGACACGTGTTGGAAGCAAAAACTCGTCGGGCTAGGTACGACCAACACAAAAACACAACATCAAACACCATTATTCTGGAAATAGCTGAAAATTCGAGGAAAAAAGTGATAAAGAACAATAAGTATAGGATTTCAGAGAGAAAATGCAACATTAGCTTTCTAGCACCAGCTTCTTCCAACTAACCTTACCGGTTCAAAAAGTGGTACAAGTGAGGACCAGCTATAAATTCAATTTACGGAAATGTGTGCTGCACAGTGCTACTGGCTCACTGTCCAGTTCAGTCGATTTTGGGGAAAAACCGTGAAAGAACCTTGTAGAGCACAACCTTTGAACATAACTGAAATCCGCTATATGAAAGCAGATGGTATTGAAGATACCATGGTAAAGATTGGAATAAAACGGCTCTAAAAATGGAAAAAGCTCCCATCTGTCAGTGCAATTCCCACTTGGATTTACGACAAGGTATGTATAGGACCCCAGTTTTCATCAGTCGCCTGCCTACCCAGACGAGACGCTGGCAACGTGATTTTTTTGAAACTTGCAGGCATCGTTTTTCCGAGGCACGCATCGGACTACATAGTTATCATAAGACTCGGCTATACTTGCCGATAGGCGATTGCTAACAGTCGTCTAACCCTGTCCGAATCTTAGTGTAAGTCAGTCGCTAGTTAGTTGTGGCGGTCAAGAAATGCTGTTGATGATTTTCATACGTGGTTTCCAATTTATGAATATATCATGCAATGTTATGACATATCACATCGCTGGGGTGAGGAGAAGGAGGTAAGGTATATACCAATGACTTGACTAACCCAACCAAAAAACGAGTCCCGAGTCGAGTCGAGAATAGGTGGAGTAATTATTCTCTTATCACACCAGGCTCCCTTGAAAGGTGTGAAACTCTTTAGAGTACAGGGTGAGCCCTTGTCCAANTGCAACTAACTGGTATGTAAGGTAAAGGCGGTAGATGTACAATAGGTTCCGTGGGCTGTCCCGAGAGAGGCCCGCTCAATGCCTAGCGCTTCACCCTCCATCTTTCTACCCAGATGAATCACTACATCCCAGGCGAACATTCACATAAAATGAGATTGCAGCCTTCCAGTGCGAGTGTAATGTCACCTGAAAACTCTTCAAACGCATTAAATTTATATTGTAAAGTTTATAAATATTCAGAGATAGTATGTTTCACAATGAATAAGCTTCTCAACGCGGACAGCACGGACTTTGTTCTGATAGTTCAATAGGCTAGTTAAAGGCTACAACTCTAATCAGGTCCCATAGAAACCTTATGGGAACGGGATTAATATGATTACGTAGTATTCTACTTCTCGGTTTGTAGGTATCATATCAGTCAATTGCCGTACTCAAGTACATTTTCAGCGAAGCACTACAAAAAGAGTTATTTCAATAAAAAAATCTGGATCGGATACAATCAGTTTACAAAGAAAATAGAGCAGAGAATTCATGTGGAAAGTAGCAGCAGAGAAAGTAGTTTTAGGCATAATATCCGAAAGATGAGGCAAATTCACTCGATTGATGAGCAATTGAGCCTCTTTAATTGAGGAGACTATGAAAAAACTCCTGTATTCAAGAGGATGTTGCCTCAATGGGTAAGACAAAAGCCCAGAAAACAATCGGTACAGGATTATGTGATCATGTATGGGCTGCAATGGCACTGACTGTAAGCTACGTACCGCCCTGGATGGCATGGGAAGCAAGACTTAGGATAGGGTTACAGAGATGACCATCGCCTTTTTCAAGAGGGTTTCACAATTCAAGAGAAAAAACTTCTTATAGCCTACTCTCACCCTAACTGTACCAGGTACCCCCCAGGCAGAAACTATGCTGCAATTCATAGGAACTTCTGGGTAGAACCCAAAGGCATTGCGTATCGTACAGTCAAAAAGCTTGACCATTACAGGGTGCTTGGGTACCTTCTTCTTGAACAGAGTATACAGTAACAAAGCAACAATGAACAAGTGATATGAGCTTTTGAAAACTTGTTTCTGGTAATTGACTGAAAAATAACAAATGTCAAGTGGCTGATGGACAACAAAATTAAAAATGGGCAGTCGAAAGAGGCATTAGAAATAATGAAAATATGCTGGGATTCTAGTGTAATAACTAGTTTAATAATCCGTGATGAGGATTATCAGTGGAAGTTGAACATTAGTGAAAGGGCTGAAGTCTCGTTAAGAGCCTTAAGGGCTAAACATACATCATTTGAGGGCCTCTCTTGAAGAGAGTTCCTCACGCTTCTTTTTTTCAAACAATCATGACCAGCATGGCAAGGTGCGGGATGAGCGATTAATTAAAATTCGAGAACTTTTTTAGGGTCCGTTAAAAGATAACGGAGATGATATGATGGCGTGGCCGGCGCGAACCTTTACAGTCCATTGCAGGGCAGGAACAAATACACGAGCCAAATCGTCTACAGAGAATCTGCTTATAAGTACTGGCAAATGCTACACCCACGTGGGTTAACGACCCACCTGTTGACGTCAAACTTCAAATCAAGCGACCACCCACGATTTGAACTGCTCCATAAACGGAAAGGAATTTGGCCGGTGGTACGCGGCAGCGAGTACGATAAGAGCCCTCTGCTTGCTTTCTGCACAGCACATCTGGGAATGTTGTTGGAAGAGTTCCGTGAATGATAAGAAATCGTGGACTTTTGAGCTTGTCACGGAAGAAGCTCAGAGAAAAAGGGAAGTAGCCTCACCAACTTTGGTGCTTTAACGACCTTCTTGACTCGCACAATAAGGTTTGTGGATATGAAGCGGCTACTTGAGGCCCATGCGATTTCAAGAAATAACTCTATGGAGTTATTTACAACTTTCTAATTCTACTGCATTCTACCACAGTGATCGATCAATTGAACTAGCACAGCCCTGTAGCAGTTCCCAACAAGAAGAAGTGTTGAAAGACAAGAAAGTGTTGAAAGGATGCGCTTGATTAGGGGAGTGATCCCCACACAGCTTAGAAGGTACAGGGGGGTAAGATACAAGTGTAGACACATCATTTGCCCAATTTCATTGCACCTTGAGTAATATGGCCGACCGATACAGTCTCCAGCAACACTTTCTATTCCCGTCATCTAGGAAAGAACACAGAACATCTAATTGCAATGACCGTTCCCCTGCATAGCAAAAAGTTGGCAGCGAGACAGTTTAGAATGACCGAATACGAAACGGTTTCGAGAAACCAAGTCAGTGAATCTGGGAGCTAAAACGGGTTCCTCTAGAGAACACCCAGGTGAGACGTCAGCTCAACGATTCACCTATGGCTCTATGTAAAAATGATTAATAAGCTGGTAGAGTGGAACAAATGCTAAAATGAAATTTTTGGCGATGATAAATANAATACATATAGGAATGCTGAGAAATAGCGGTAAAATGTCGTAAAGTAAAATTAAAAGTAAAAAAAAAACAGAAAAATAAAAAATAGATCATTTGTCAGAACTACTGATTTATTCTATTAGTTCTTTACTTTGCGAAATTGGTTCAAGTGAGCGCTCAACAAATTCCAATGAGATGCGCCATGCACTGACCTCATCCTTTACAGAACATTCACCGTTGATAAGAACCGAAGTTACCCCTCACGCGGTGAATTAGAGCAAAAATTGATGAGTGATTAGCAAACATAAAAACAAGTTACTGTAATAGACAGTTCTATATTTAGAAGTACACTGCGTGGTGATTGCGCTGTGCTTGTTATCGGACTCGAAAAAAACAAGTGTGCAGTCAGAACTGTCAACATTTGCAGCAGTCATTAATGAGCAAAAGAAAACAAGTAAAATATTTTTAGCTAGGTTATCATACATGGATAGATTACGAATATTTTCGAAAGACCCACCCTCGAGTAGGGTTCGGGGACAGTCAATACGTGGCCCGGTTAATTGCACAGTTCCCCACTCAATCCCCCCCCCCCCCCCCCTCCATCAGGGACTTACTCTCCTCAGCTACAAGAATGGTTCTCCAGAGATAACCCAGAAAAGTTTGAAAAGACAAGAAAAGAAAAGCTCTATCCAGAAAGCAGCAGCAAGTTGAAGTCTGGAAAGTCTCTACCTAGGGAAGAGGTGAAATCCGTGGTCTGGGAGCTCACAATACAACTGCTCCATATGTACAGCTTTTAGAACAACAAGCAGTGACACTGCTACCAAATCGATGGTCCGAGACGAGATCATGATTGAGGTCTGCTGAATCATCCACTCCATTAAAACCTACTAATATACTACCGACGCCTACTATGTACACCACTGCCTCATGTGCATGGTCTGGGGATCGAACTCGGGACCGACGCTCGTCAGGCTAACCGAGGATTCCATCCCTTCGAAGTTGCTTGATAGGTGCCAAACTCGTCTAGGAGGATGTAAGCAGTAGCTTGTACATCGACAGGAAAACGTACTTCCACGTATAGGCCACATGCGCACCCAAAACGCCGTCACTCAAATGGAAATCGAATGCACCCACTAACCATGTAAGCGCTCAGTGATTTTCGATGAGACGCGCCATGCACTGACCTCTTACTTTGAATGACATTTACCAATAATTAGAACACAATGAACCTTTCATATGGTAAAGTACAGTAGAAACTAATGAGTATTTAGCAAATCTAACAAGTCATTGTAATAGAAGCTCTAAATTTAAAAGTACACCAGACTTCACCCTTATCCTTTTATTGGTTCTTAGTATAACTCATGACTAGCAAACTTGAGCTAATTATCGTTTATGAGGCAATAACGATACTGGTCATTATGGCTAACTTGTACACAAGGAGAAAACAACAAACAAATCCAGTCGGAGAAAAGGAAACATGAAAAACAAGTATGTATGGAAAAAGGCCTACGAGGGGCTCTGTGAGCAAGAAATCATCTCGAGTAATCCATTCCATTTAATTGCGCTCGAACAGCAAAGGTACTCAAAAAATCACAAAAGGGAAGAACGAGTATGAAATGCTTCAAAAAAGATACACCTTAATGCCACCACAAGGAAAGGGCACAGTGACTAGGAGAAATGTCCATTAACCAATTGGTTCCTATTGATGTCTGGAACGTGAGTAACATCAATATCAATGCCAGACAGACACTAATGAACAACATCTGAAATTGGAGCACAGTGTGGGAGGGGGAGTACGCCATGACTCAAATAAGTTCGCTTCGACACCCACTCATCTTGCTTATATCAGATACACTTACTGAGTTGGGAACTTACATTCTTTTTTGCCCCTGAGCTAGGACCATATTGCCGTTTCTTAACAGTCGGTATGAATAAGCCTGAAAAGTTCATGACACAATTCAATTTCCTAGATGGATGCCTCTCTGCGATTTCTATCTCCCTATCCCACACCGCAACTCCTTTTTCCTCCCTATTTTCCCTCGCTCAACGCCTCCAGTCATTGAGTCTTCCCACTTCAACCACTTCTGAACCAGATGACCCTTCAAGTCAAATTTCGTGAACCAACGCTGTGATTAGGAAGCAGTTGCCTGTGTTCAATGTTAACAAATCGGTTAGGGAATAATGGAAAGAAAGAAAAGAAAATCAGAATCAGTACCAGAAACCAGAAATCTAGTTGAAATAGTTGAAAGAAACCACGTGAGAACGTGAGAGCAGCCCATGTGGGGGCTCTCCACATGGTCTGCAGACATCTCAAGAACGTGTCATTTGACTGGCAAATGGGGATCAGCAAACTTTGATCATTCTTTGATTTTGTATCAAATTTCTGCTATTCCAGTCCTTTGCCATCCTCTCCCCCTGTCCCTTCACCGAGTTTTTCATATATATGGAAAAGGTTGTAAGTTAAAAAGAAGTTAGCAGTGCTAGCTAACGAGCTAACCACTCCTTTACAATTTCAACTACTTTGTCTTTAAGATTTTCTTCAAGAAAGCTTTCTTTCAGTGGGGTCTCCACAGGTATGTGGCCCTCACTGACTGGTATGCTACCCGATGAGGTTTGAACCTTGGTGCTGTGGTATATGACCACGGAAGATAACATTTGCATGGTGCAGAAAACTGACGGGTACGACAACGAACGTCTGATTATTAATTCATCTTATCAATTTTTAATTTGGCAACTGCACCCAGCTATACAGCTCAAACTGATATGCATGCAACAAAGCCGCTTAACAAGTGACTCAGAAATTCCTCGAATTTCCAGAATATCTGAAACTCTTTCCTAAAGGTTTGCATCATCAAATCCAATAGGAATAACTGCTTAGCTGAAGAGTGGAAAGAGCGTGCCACCCTGAAGATGCGCTGTTTTGATTACAATTTGGTTTTGTTAGCTACAATCAGGCCTTTCACCTTTTTCTGGTCGAAGGTGAAATCGAACCCTCTGGCAAGAAATAAATAAGAGCTTTATGTATGAATCGAATGAAGCACAATGACCACTGTGTAGCTCACAGAGGAAGCCTTCAAATGTCACTACAATCGCGAATGCGAGGCAAATGCGTGGCTTACAATGCAACGACTGGCACTGACTATTCCTTGAACGATGTAAGAACCCAGGCGGATGTTTCGAACTTCTTGTTTAGATACGATGCCAGGGCAGTGTCGTCTGTACCGTACACATGGTCCCACATAGAATTCTACTCATGAAACTACCTCACGCCAATAGAGGATTCTCCAATCTACCGAAATCTGTTGGAAACTTAGCAGTCTCGAAGTCGGAGCTCGGTGGTAGGTGATCACCTTGTCAGTCTGAATTTAAGGAAATATTCTATCAATGGAACGTGGAATCGTGGAACGGAATTGGAATTTTTATTCTGAGCAGTCCGTCACTCGGCTCAACCCAGCTCAAAAAAAAGTGTTGCTCAAAATAATACAAAAATATAGTGAGACGAGAAAAGGTTAAATGTGATCGGATGAAAACTGACTGGTTACCCGTCACTGCACCTAAAGTGCAGTTCCACTTCCAGAAAATGGTATCCCAATGCATCAGGGATCATCTAAATATGAGAATTACTTTACAACTAACACTTGCAACATGACCTTGATTGGACCGGACTTGCACGCTTCTCTGGCGGTTTCTCTCTCGAAACAGTTCCAGTTGGTGGAACCATAAAGAAACGGTGCTATTTCTTGTATAAATTACTAGGTAGGTGATTGTTTGATCGCATTTTTTTGTACTTTCCGGACTGATTACTTCAGTAGACAGGAAATGATAGCAATGTATTTTGCAAAAAGTTATAGGAGGTTTGCAGAATGACAAATTTGGCGGTGGACTCCTNGTTGCTTAAAATAATACAAAAATATAGTGAGACGAGAAAAGGTTAAATGTGATCGGATGAAAACTGACTGGTTACTTGTCACTGCCCCTAAAGTGCAGTTCCACTTCCAGGTAATGGTATCCCACTGCATCAGGGATCACCTAAATATGAAAATTACTTTACAACTAGCACTTGCAACATGACCTTGATTGAACCGGACTTGCACGCTTCTCTGGCGGTTTCTCTCTCGAAACAGTTCCAGTCGGTGGAACCATAAAGTAACAGTGCTATTTCTTGTATAAATTGCTAAGTAGGTGATTGTTTGATCGCATTTTTTGTACTTTCCGGACTGATTACTTTAGCAGACAGGAAATGATAGCAATTTATATTGTAAAAAGTTATAGGAGGTTTGCAGAATGACAACCTTGGCGGTGAACTCCAAGGGTTCTTTTGTTTGGTTAATGCGAACAGAATCACTTTGCTGAAGATAACAAGATATGGTTGTAAAGCTTACTATCAGCTTTACAGTAATTGAAAGCAATTTTACTCTTAAGTAATTGAAGCAGAGGTTTTACAAGCTACTGTCAAACCTTTACCATGTGACTTCGTTGACCTCATTACGCCATTAAGATCAATTGGTGTGGATTTTTATGGAGCTGCGCTTCCCAGATTTAAAAAAAATGTCCCACGTGAGATAGGAAAACACAGTTACTAATGAGTGGTAAGAACAGCCAGTCAATGGGGAGACTTATCTCTGCCTCGGATCTACTCTGTCGAAAAGTAATAGCTTGCTTAGGTCGGTTCTGAGTTGGAGGCACTAGCAGATCTCCGTCCTTCTACATTAGAGTAGTGATGAGTTTGTCCCATCTTCCGCTCACCTGCCTGAGTGCCTGTGTGTCTGTCTGCCTGTCTATCTGTCCGTCCATCTATCTGCCTGTCTGTCTACCTGTCTGTCTGTCTGTCTGTCTGTCTGTCTGTCTGTCTGTCTGTTTGTCTGATTGTCTGTCTATCTGTTTGCCCATCCGTCCGTCCGTCAGTCAGTCCTTCTATATATTTCCTTTTCTGTCTGTCCTACTGTCTGTCCGTCTGACTATCTGTCTGTCTGTCTGTCTGTCGACCTTTTTCTCTGATACTACGTTTATCTGTCCAGCCTTCCTAGTTCTATTCTGTGAGCTTTTCGAGTTCCACTCAAAAACACCACTCATTCACAACTTTGAGGTCATGCCAAGTTGGAAAACAAATTTATCTCGAACGTCACTCATTTGCATACCTGATAAAGTAGGTCGTTGGGTTGCATACGTGTATATTCCGTAGGTATCAAACGTACACCGAAGGCGTACATGTTCAAGTCGTGGACCCACCCCCTCCCTTAATTCCATTAACACATAAACCACGCATTCGCTAAACATGCGCTCTGTGATAAGCTACATATCCTGAAACAGAGAGCGTTGATTCGTTTGGTCCTAATGGGGTCGTTTGAGAACTGGGTCATAGCCGTTCCATTTAAGCCACGCGATTTGGTCAGTGACCTCTATTCTACCCGCATCATGTGGATACGGTGGTTATGGTCGAGGATATGGTGGATGGGGTCGTGGATACGGCGGATACGGTGGTTATCCCGGCTACGGTTTCCATAGGTAGGAAGTTCAATAGCATTATTTATTATGTAGTATCGATTNGGTGTCTCGGTTATTTATACAACCAGAGGAAATTATTCATTGGATGTTCTAATACGAAATACTCCCCTGGAAATTGCAACAACCCATCAACATCGGAAAGTAAGGCCATCCTGAGGGTCTAAGATCATCGCAATCGAGCATTCTGTTTTTTTTAGTCTGATGAGTTTCTACTTACATTCACTTTACGAGAACGAAAGTTCGCTTTCCATTGCTCACTTCACGTCTCGCCCAACTTCGTAGGAAGTCAAATGTCCAGCATACTTCTATTTTCACGATTCAGTATAGAATTCATATGTACGGCTTATCCCTGATCAAAACAAAGTGCATATCTTTTTGTATTTTTCGAGTGCCCTGAAAATACATTAGAGAAATATACGAAATATACTGCATGAGAAAGTAAGAGAATTATTTCCGTTTTCGCTTCTGTCCCCGAAGTATTCACAACATCCTTGAGATATCATAGTTTTTCAGAGGTGGCTATTACGGAGGTGGACCCTACGGATACGGTGGTTACGGTGGATATGGCGGAAGTAAGGACTTTTTACATTTTGTTCCATTCACTTTTCATTCACCTGATCTACGAATATTAAATAAAAGTATTCGACTTGGTTAATTATTAAAATAGTGTTATGGACGCGGCGGGTAGGCCATTGTTCAGACACTCTATATCTATTCTGGAAATCTGCTTAAATCTAAGCCGTTCTTTGGAAAAGAAGTTTTTTTTGAGAAAAGAGCACACCCTTCTTCCTCCTATACCTCCACACCTCGAGACCATGCTTCTCGGGCGGAAGGTGTCCGCGTTTTGAGAGACGTCATGGATTTTTTTCTTTTTTCAACGAGCTGCCTCTTCCCATCAAATCTTTTTAATTTTAGACTAGGAGAAACTTTTCCAATTGAAAGTACTTATGCCCTGTATCTAATAAATTTTGTTGCATTCTGCTTCATAGTTCGCTTGCCTGATCCCCTCTTACATTGTGATGTATGTGTTTCCCACTGGAATGCTTGAAGATTTGGAGCTTCTACGACAGAAATTCGAAAATTTCCTGAAAGTTCTTCTCCACGTCCTTCAAAGGTCACATAATGATTAGAGTTGCGGCTTTGGCTTAGATCTGTGGTACATTTCTACCATACGGATCGCCATGTAGACGGATATTTTCAAACACTTTCAAGGGCCTCGACTGCTCATTGTCAGCACCTTTTTGGGGAGTCTCGTAATCAGCGACATCGAGTGTTAGTCGTATACCAAGCGCCTTGATCAGTGATTACTGAAATTTTTTTAGCCATTTGCTGTCTCGCTTTTCTGACCCTTGTCGTGAAAGAAACAGAATACTTCACTTTTGTGAGNTTGTCAAGGTTACTCTTGGTGTCAACAATTTGAGCTTTTCTTCAATTCGTAGAATAACTTCAAGCTACCTCAGAGCTAACCATCCATCACAGTAGTGCCAGGGACAGTTTCGCGAATGGTTCTTCACAGAATTTATAATAGTCACTCGTTCTTTTCAGGAGGATTCGGTGCCGGACTACTCACTGGACTGCTTTTCGGATAATCTCAAAGAAGGTTGGAATCAGCTCGGGAGAATCTTTTGTGCATTATATTTGGCGTATTGCAATAGTTTCTGTGCAAGCAATAAATATAAGGTCTCAAATGCGTTTTTCTGCCAGATAATATGAAACGCTCCTCATACCGCTCAGGATTACCTAAATCAAAAACTTTTGCCCTTCTGCTTTCTACTGTCTTCCTCCGCCAAGGGCTGAAGCTCGATCTGATTTATGCAGAAGTCATGTGGGTGAACCTTAGTGATGGAAAGAAGATGAATCAAGGATGAAAGGTCACCTGTATTCACCCCGAGAAAGGAGTTTGAATCAAGGAATTCAATATTGTTCTTTTTCTCAGCGAGAAATCTTACATCCAAGAGTTTACTCCTACCATCCTCCTTCATTCCCTGCTTTTGTTTTCGATTCCTAAAAAATCTACCTGATTCGTTTGGTGTTCTACAAATGCACGTGTTCCGTAGTCTCTCGCATCGGAATGGCAGCTAGAGAAAAGTGCTACATTTATCGATTCAGCAAAGCTTACTCGTAAGTAAAACAATTCAAGTGCTACGTAATGGCTTTCTTAGACAGAACATAATCGCTCGATGCAGTACTTGGAAAGTAAACAAACATATTTTGTAACAAAACAAACAAACAAATAACCATCTAGTTCTTAGGTTTTGCAAATCCAATTCTTTCCTGCGCAAAGTCATGAACCGTACAGTATTGACGATGGAATGGTATCCCTAAAGTCCATATAGGGCTGAACTTCTGGCCACTTAACGCCTTTAGCGCTAAAGCACAGCCGCCATCAGGGAGCTGTAGTACAAGGTTTTCAGAGTGAATGGTATAGTTCTGTTTTCCGATTTTCAACATCATTGTTGGTTTTGCATCGCAATCGATAACGTAGTGCTGAAGATCTTCATTCCACTGAAAAACTCGAATCAATCAAAGATATTGGTTCTATGTGAAGAAAAAATGAATAGAAAGGCAGTGAGGTACTGGACTCTGGCGCCTCCCAAAAATTTGTGCAAATCCGAATTTTCAGGGAAGGTATGAATGTGGTTAGAGTAACCTACAGGTCATTCCTTCTTCTTTCTTTGTTCAGTTTTCTATCATTCCTGGATTAAACCGTGAATTTTCAAAATAGATCCTGTTGTTGTCCTTTGAGATTAGAGCACCACAGAGCTGCAGTCCTGCTCTGATCTGAGATAGTCACGGTAATCTATGGTCTAACTCAATAATGTCATACTCTGGTACTTCTGAAAACACAAAAAGGTTTCCCAAGTAACATCATCATCGCAGTTTTAGGCGAGATTTGGGCAATTATAACCCCTCCCCCCTCCATACAAGGTCTTCTCGAGCCCACACCGATTGTTCATTTGAAGTTAGGCATGGTCTCATCTCTCCGTTAGTGTTATGTCATTGAGAATTATTGAAATCTAGTACTATAAATCCATTGGTAAATGTTTAACTCACTGTAGCTTTGTGCTCACGAACTATTGCATCGGCTTCAGCGGCTGGTGCTCCTATGAAGGAGCTTGATGTGTCTGATCTTGCCCGGCAGTTGACATTCATGTGAAAGTTTCCTGATGTCACAGCAACAAGCTGAACATGAACACTTCACCTGAGATTCGTCATATACCTTGAAATCACGAAACTTACCGAATGGCAACAAAGTTAAAGCAACTACAAAATGTTGAAAAAAAGAAAAACTTGATTTCTCTTGTCGCTCTTCAATAAAACAATGCTCCTGCTGGAAACAAATACGTCCAATCATGCCTATGCTTACCAAGCGTTCCATCCCTCTGAAATCTGATTAAGAGATAAGCCCTCATATCTCCCAGAAGCGACAGCGGCCGCCAGCCGAAATCAATTTGAATATCTACTCCATGCACTTGCCAACTACTACCATTTCAATGTCAATTGCCTATGGCGACGATACCCCTTTCAAGCTATTCCTGTGCTCGTTATAACAATTTCGATCGGGTCTGGTCCAACTTCAAGCAACAATTCTATTACCTTAAACTGCCAGTGAGTCGGTGTAGTCAATGGTTCATATGCGGTCACTGGTCCGCAATGTTCTGTGTCGATAGCACCATATGTTATGACACCGCCATTAGTATCCGTTTTGTCTGTAATATTTATTAACTGCCAATTTCGGAGCCTCTGACACACTTCCTTATACCTCTGTTGAGAACGCTTGTTTTTCAGACAGAAGCAGACTGTAAGGGGACTTTTAGCGGTTCTCTTAAAAATTTGTTATGGTTTTTGCATGCATGGACCACTAGTCGAACTTAATGACACTTTCTGTATCGAGAGAATTCACATAATCATAGATGTGAGTATCATTGAGTGGTGAGCCCCACTTGCATTGCTCTGTTAAACCGAACTCCTCAAGTAACCAATATCGAAGTTGCAATAGTCATCCAAATTCGGGTCTTCTATCGAAGTTACAGTAGTCACCTGATTCTGAGCACTCGATAAGTGCCATTTTGCTTGTAAACTTTGTAATCAGATTTGATATCTTTCCCTACGGGAAAGTATGCCTATGAATTGGATCAACCTGATTCGCATCCTCAAAGGAGAGAAAATTAGTGGAAGCCGTAAGATCCGACTGACACGAAAACATTCTGGTTGAAAGTAGGTGCGAGTAACTCACCATTGGATGATTTGAGGTAGACGGTGAACAAGGGGTCATCCACTAAATTCAGCTGAACAGCCCGGCTCATCGGCGGAGTAATTCGACTGGGTGCTATCACAGGAAATGCCAAACCAAGAACACCATCGATTTCGTTCTGAACGAATTTCGTATAGACTTTCCCAGTGTTCCTAGGCTATCTCCGAGCACGAGAGCATGAAAGTGCTAGAAGATGAGACGATGAGCCTGAGCTATTCAGGCGTGATTATGGAAACACAGTATAACATTTCTGATGAACTCACATCAATGAACGGAGCAGAGAACTTGGTGGCTCGACCAAATACAGTTCCAGGAACGATAAGCTGCTTTGAACCAGGGGCACCAAGACGTACCGTGTCGTTTCCGAGGAGGCCTTCAGCATCTAGCGGAGGGTACTAAATAGGTTATAGCCATCGACACGTACCGTGTCGTTTCCGAGGAGGCCTTCAGCATCTAGCGGAGGGTACTGAATAGCTTGTAGCATCGAATAGCCCTCTATAATTCGTATCCAAGTTTATTTTTTGCTGTTAGAATTACTGTATTACTTCCACTGTTAGGAATGCCTCTGGGCTGAGTTACTTCCTTAGTAAGGGTTGTCTCTAGGTTGGTTGTGTTCCACTTACAATTAAATTATTTCAACTCTTCATGGATGGTTCTGCAGATTCTTGTGGACTTGTAGGAACAAAATTGTGGGACTGGCTTCTTCATGAACCCAGTCTGATTAGGCAGACCAGCTAATCGTTCAAACACCCCATGGTTTCCTTTTCTCTCTGCAGATGCATATTAAAAAGTACAACTCAAAGATACCTCTCAGAAGTCTACGTGATGCTCCAAAAAGTAAAAGGCCCCTAGAGATCTAATGGAGCATTTTTCATGTGGCTTTTAAGTAGAGTTTGTCACTATCGAGAAGGTACTCTCTTTTCCCACTTCCCCTCCTGAAATTATTTTAGGAATGAAGCGAAAACTACCTTGATGCTCCATTTCCCTTCCGATTTCACATAAGTGGAAGAAGCCGTTGCATTGAACAAGTGTTTTCTCTTACAATTGGCTCTCCGACAGCAGGTTCGGTCAGGGCAGAACACTCTGCAGACCACTAAATATGAATAAACATGAAACGATAGAGTCTCAAAAACTTCTGTGACGGTTCCAAAAGATCCCATTGAGCCCAAAGAAGTCCCTCTGATTTTCTGCCTGCCTCCTATCGGGAATTGTCATTAACTGTTACAAATAGTGGCTTGATCATAATCGTAACAAAGTATGTTGCATAAAGTACGATCTAGGTTGATCAAACATAAATCAGATTGTGATGGTTCTGTGAATTCATAAAAGTCAGAATATTACTACTACACATAATTTGCGGACCACTTCACACTGACTTTGGAAGGTTTTCGAGCTTTTCTGGAGTTTTGTAATATGAGAACGCAGCTCGCAGATCGGAAAAAACTCCAAAGTAAAAGACAAAAGTAAATACCCACGTCCTGCATCACATTCAGAGATAGCACAGGTTTTTGATTTATATCCGCTACACGAAGTATCAGGCACATAGAAATTAGCAGATCCCGTGTCCACAATTACCTGGTTGAAGA
>UZAF01018482.1:18790-32684 GCA_900617895.1 Haemonchus placei | reverse complement strand
TGGTCGAGTACAATGTGTTGTTGATTTTGCGGGTGGTAATATTCAGTCAGAATTTAATAAAGGTTGATTACATTGGTGGTACAAGCCGAGCAGTGAAAGTGTCTTCTTTTTGGGCACCCCTGTATGTATGTACGTATGTGTGTTTGTATGTATCTGTTTTTGAACGAAATTTTACCGTGGTTTAATGGAAGACAGGAATGATAACAGTTGAGAAGAACTGGCAACCTCACCATCAGAAGGAAAGACCTGCTGGTTCTGTTGTGCTCTTTTGCTTCCTCTGCAAGATTGTTGCAACCTGGAAGCTTCACTACCCTGCTTGAGTTGTGATGGGATTGTTGCGTGCGACAGGAATTAGCAATCGTGGATAGGAGTTGGTTAGAGGGTGATCCACAAAATCCAATTGTCTTCTCTTCATTAGTAGAGCCTTGGGACTTTGGTCTTTGTCGTATAGAGTGTGATTGGAAAGTAGGCGGGTGGTGACAGAAACTAATAACTAAAGATAAAGAAAGATACGGGCCTTTATAAAGCGAGAACCATTGGATCTGTTAGGCTTTTCTTATTCACAGCGGACTCTTGGAGGTACCTTAAGACATGGTACGATAATTTTGAGGTGCCCTTTCTAGGCTAAAAACTGGAACCGTTGAATGGTGAATAATCCATCGGTGACGAAGAAAGCGAAAATATGCACAGGATTCGCTAAAATTATGGCTTTCAATAATAGTGAGAATGGGAGGTCTTACGAGATTATCATGATAGAAATTTCGTAGAAAGGGGCTCGGACCAGGTTTCAGTCGCGTGCAATTGCAGACTTGGCTAAAGTACTGTGAGCCAAAATCTGCCTTCCACTGGTTATTTGAATTCTCGACACGTGTGGTCCATTGTGAATGGTGCAGCCATCTACGTTGGAACACGACCACCCTACGGACGCCGGAAAAGACGTTCTTATACCCTTTTTGGTCTTATCTTTTTCGTTTTTCGACTCTACAGTGCCTCACATGACATCGCATAAACTAAGTACAGAAATATTAGCGATTTCCATAAACGAGTCACATCCAAGCTACTTCAGGGATTCTTTTGAAACTGGTTTTGATATTTCTGATTCAACTGATTGTGGTTCTATCCAAATGCCTACTAAGCATAAAGCACCACTCGAACTTACCCACGTTATCCAGGCAAGTAAACATCGGTAAACTATATACTATCGGTAAACATAACGGTCCCTGAACGGAAGACTGAAAGAAAGGCATGGCCTTAGGACTAGGTATGAGTGACAGAAAATCAGAGGGGACTCTCGCCTAAGCATTTTTGGCTCAAGGTGAAACGATGAATTCTCGGTTCCATCTACTTGTCCATATCAATGCTGTACGGTTCGAAGTGTTCTCCTTGTTACGTTCGATCGGGCTTGTTCTACGGGTTCGTGGGCCCTGTGAAATAGGAAGGACCTGTATGCTCTTATATCATTCGTGTGGGGTCGTCTTGTGTCTATTACTTCGTAGTCGAGCTTATGACCGAAAAGCAAAAGCAATGCATGGTATCCCGATTGGGGAATGTTGTCGTAGCCATGGCCTTTTTTCGCTTCAATTGAAAATCGGTACTCATTTGGAAGGCGTTCATAGTCCCTTCCATAGCTGTTCGAGGCATTTTACCGACCAGAATTCTAGACTAATTTGATTATCATAACCAAATAATGGCAATAGGACAAACATGGAATCGTTCGCTGTTGAACAGACGTGGTCCCGCTTCAGACCTTCGTAACATTAGTACTTCAGATGATTGTTATTGAACCCCAACAATTAGGTTTTCCCACGAACAGCCTTTCCCGTCTGAAGTAAACATGCCGTTGCTAATTCCCAATGGGATCAACTTTGTACGAGATCAAGAGGAGATAAACGAGGTGGACATGGAAGTTTCCATACAATTTCGATTTGTTTACGATTAGATGAGTATCGACTGGGAAAGACGTGGAATCCTGTTGGTACTGATTATTTCTTTTTGCTGCAGTTCCTGTATTGTTACAGGGATTTCAGCGTGGGAGATTGGAAGCATTTTGCTTACTCCCATTTCTCCGCTCCTCCTATTCTTGAACTTTTCAGAGAGGTTGCAGTGTACCATTCGATACTTACCTGCGCACCCTATCTGGGATTTTGGCTGCTAATCGCGCCGCAAAGTGTAAACGCATTTCGATGGTAGTGCTCCATTTGTTATCGCTGTGAAGTCAATAACTGGGTTAACTCAGGAAGGTTATTCCTTTCCTTCAGGTTATTCCCGAATGGGGGTTCACAACCCGTTAAAGTTGATACTTGCTATGGCAGCTGCACTGAGTGTCTAGAATAATTTTGAAGCAGCTGGAAATCGCATGTTGTTCAGGAAACTTCTCCATGCACTCAGATGCACACCATGTTTGTAGAGTTAATATTTCATAGTACGGACCCAGAGGTTGATAGCTCTCAAAGGGAAGCCTATGTTATTCAGTTCTTGGTAGAAGGAACTCGTGAATTTGCAGGAGATTTCATTTGGTTTTGCATGATGTGTACGACTAGAGGAACATGACAGACTAATTGATAAATGAGAAGCGGAAAACAGCATCCGAAAGGCAGGATGGAAGGATTGGGCCGCGAAGCCTCACTAATGACGTGAATCTATACAAAAAATAGGGGAAAAATCGAGAAGAAACAAATCGCTTCGTCGGATTCTCTTTCGTTCGTTTTCTTGTCGAGAAGAAACACTTCTATTCTTCGGAACCTTGGCAAAGGAAAATGTAGCCAATTGAGGAAGATTTCGAGAAAGTTTTGTTTGAATCAATGAACTATGAGTTCACCCACACCGAGTCGCCATAGGTCTTCCCTGTATAGTAACCACCCCGAGCATTAACCACACTGCGACTCCCACCTTCTGTCATCGATATCGTCCACATTTCAGTGACCACTACACCTCCATGTTTTGCTCAATCCCCGTGGTAGAATAGCCCTTGGGAAATCAGAAAACGTAGCACCCGTGATGTAGTGTGCCTTCCATTGCAGAATTATTCATTTCCATACAAATGTCGCTCGTCACGTATCGACATGGCTATTGTGAATTCTAAATGAAGAGACCACTTTCTGCCATCGTCATCCTCGACGTTTAGCCAAGGCACCTTTGCTAATGCATCGTTATCATCAGGGTTCCCAAAGAAATACGATCGAATTTCAGCTTTTAAATCACCTTCTCAAATAGAAAAAGCAATTTGGTGGATTTATGGGTGTGACTATTTATCTACCGTAGTCTAAAGTAGGAGAAGGTATTCTGTAATGGTCCTACATTACGAAGATAGATAGAATGAAGCGATGGAAGTGGAAATTCAACCATAAGCTCCGCTGTTTTGTAGTCAGCCTTGAGGTTAGAATGCGATGAGGTGCCTCGAATCTAGTAGTTATACTCTTTGAATTTTAAACAGTAAATCTCTGACGGATCTTTCGAGCCCTAATGGGTCATCTGATGTGGCTTGCAAGGATGTGCATCCCCGATAAATACTGCTAGTCTGACAAATTCCTGTTATTTCTCTTGTAGCATGGCAAACCACTAATAGCTGTAGATGACAGCTTCTAATCTACTTATTTCCCCCTATTCCTGTGATCCGCATGAACCCTGCGGAAATGAAGCTCTTCATCATGCTCCTCAACCATTTCCAAAAAAGAAAAGGGCTTGTACCGCTGCACAGCTATGAGAACCGATCGGTTCTCCTTCATTTCAGGACTGTTCCTGGTCGTAAGGACCGTCTTCAATGATGGCATTAGACTCTGCTCGCTATTTTTCTATACCGAACTCTTTGGCTTGGTGATAATCGATAATGATAAAAATAGATGGTATGAAAAATTGGCTAGTGAGATTTAAATTTATCTAAATTTGATATGGAAGGGGTGGAAAGGGAATTGGGAGTAATTGTTAAGCTTCTAAAGTCCCTTCATTACTAGTACAGAAGGGATCATCTGGCCCTATCTCAAAATGACGAAAAATAGAGCTAGCACAAGCTGATTAAAGCTAAAAAACCCTGGAGATGCTTCGAAATACTGTGGTGAAAAAGCGAAAACTTCAAAGAGTGTTTTGGGAAGGTTAACGACGAACCTGACGATCCTCCGACATCCATTTTCTTCAGATTTCGAGCTTCCATTATCGTCAAGGTGACAGTTCCGGTAGCCGGTCGATACCTGGTCGAGAAGCAGATGTCGCCCAGCCGAGATTCTCTCTGAAAAACGAGAGTTCTCTTATTGTATGGAAGAAATGCCTAAAAGGTACACTATACCGTATCCGTCCCTTGAGAAGCGAAGAAAAAATTTTCTTACAATTAGTTTCATTGGGAACTAAAGGGTCCTACTTACTTCTTCAGGAATGGACATTTAAATTTACAATCATTTCTCGATGTTTTGGGACTTTTCCTGTTCCACACAGATGTTTCTCAATTTTGACCTTATTTTGAATTAATCATTAAAAATTCCGTTGATAAGAAACGATACGAAAAAATGATACGTGCAGCTGTTCGCTGAAGACATAGAAATGATATAATACGCTCTGAACCTGAAGTAACCTCCACCCCCTCCTCTTTTCTCCACTCCTCTAAGGAGACCTCCCCTCCCGGCCCTGTTGGACTTCAGTACATCCACTTTGTACTCCCTGTTTTGATTGTTTGCCCAAAAAAATCAAATTTTGATTATTAGCTGGGAATTTCCTTCTATCATAGGAAGGTTCTGTGAGATGGCTTCTCCACAACTCTCTTATCGAGATTGTAAAAAAAATAATCGACCCGAGTCTCGAATTGAACTCCAAGGAACAGGGGCTCTCGAAGTTCAACGTACCTTCTCCCCTTTCTATAAACTGCCTCCGAAATGCTATTACTACTGAGCGCTTTTCAGCTAATTGGCCCACTTCCCGCTTTCAAAAGCAAATCCCATTTCTTCTCATTGACGTACACCCACCAGAGAGGCGGTGATCAACAAACGGCCTCATTTTCTGTCTGAGCGCTTTACGGCAATTAACATGTGGTCGGTAACGGACGGCATTACGAGAGCACTAATAACTCCAAAGGTTGAAAGTGAGCTTAAACGGAAGTGCTCGCCCAATGGTCCCGACGAGAACGATTTACATTTTAGGTTCTCAAGAATCTTCAAGTTATTAGGGTGGCGATTCGGATGTCAATCATTTGAACCCCGCAATCATTACCCTGTTGGACCCGATCCCGCGAACACTGGGGTTCTGAGCGATGTGTGAGAATCGAGGGGGCATAATTTGTGAAGCCTCAACGTTGAAGGGACTCCCTCGAAAAAGGAAATTCCTTAAACGTAGGCTTCTAGAAGTGCAAGATTAGTACCTGAAAATAGACTTCCCACGATGTTCCTAATGACATCGAAGTTTTTTGTATTCCTATTTCTGCACTGATGTCTTCTGGCATCCCTAAGCGCACTCCCTCTGGATTATGAGCTAATGAAATAAAAATATACCAGATGCTTCACCCGCTTTCGTTTTTCAATCCGAGAAAGGAGCGCTGTCTTTTTCAATCCATACAGAAGGCTTTAAGAATGCTCTCATGATTTTTTAAGAACATAAAGCAATTATTTCACATTCTTTTCCCCATGTTCGGCTAGCCTAAGAACTTGGGAATGGACACTTTTCTAATTTTTATATTTAGCATGATTTTTTTTGGTGATGGCTGGGCCATCTAAGAGCAGTACTGGATAATGTTTGATCAAAAAAGTTCTGTGCCAAGATTCTGAAATACTCGCATCAGTAATAGGTGGAGCACCGTAAAATGGCACATAATGGCATTATTTTATATGTCGTTTGATGATAACAAAAGGGCAAAACTAGAGAAGTGATAATCGGGCAGTTCCACGAGGTTTTCAGTAGAATACGACTCAAAATCGAATTCTGATCAGTTCTACTGAACCCATTGCCTCTTGAGACCTGCTATTCAGTATCAGTTTCTGAACTTCAAGGTCGGAAACCCATACTTGTACATCGACCAGCAGACAAATGATTGCATGAGCAAAGTATGTATTCGAAGGGCAATGTAATTGGGTCAATGGTGCAGTGCGTGGCGCACTCTGAGCAATCAGTGTCCATTGCTGTCACATGGTTTTGGTTCACCGAAAAGTATTTCGGGGGAAATCATGACAGTCATGTATTCGCCATTGGAATGGCTCGCAAATCAATTCCCTTCCCAAGCATAATTTTAGGTGTGAAAGACAAATTAAATTAAGAATATGTACTTCATTTGGCTAACCAAATCGCCTTGAAATTGCACGAGCAAGTGCAAAGTTAAAAACTCTCATTTTTCAAAGAATCGATTGGTTTGCTTCTTGCTATCCGCTGGGTAATTGGATTTTTTTTTCGAAAATACGACCAACAATTAAAAACTAATTGTAAGAAAATTTTTTCTTCGCTTCTCAAGGGACGGATACGGTATAGTGCATGGACATGCATGGTCCGGGGATCGTATTCCAGACTAGTTCCTGTCTAGACCAACAAGCCCTCCATTCCCCGAGGTCTTTTAATTGGTGCTAAACTTGTCTGGAAGTATAAAAGCATTGACCGGAACAGCGGCTAACTATCACAAATCGTTGTGCAAGCCACATAAGCAATGGCCTCCATTTAGGGAAGCTTCCAATTCACATTGAGTTCATCAAATGCGATTTGAATTTTCCCTAGGAAAACCTCTCAACATTCACATGAACTCGCTATAAATCCTTCACAATCCTGTTTTGATGTCAGAATTCGATGGGTATTTGTTGATGAACCGACATTTCTACACTAGCTGCTTCCATCAAACTTCTGACTTGAACATGAAAAATAAGAGGCGGTTGTTGCCAAAATGCATGCCGATAAATTTTCTAAAATCAGATTTATTTATTTCCTTTATTTATTTGTTTATTGGGCTATTGTTGAAACTACATACAACGGTAGGTTCGGACTAGCGTCAGAGTCATGACTGAATCAGAAGATGACTAACATGAAGGCTATTACTTAAAGCATTTTTATGCCAAGATTATCAGAGCTGGATTCTTCAAAATCTATTTTTCTTTTTTTTTCTCGTCCCTTTGCTCAGGTCAAGCGCTATCAAGTTACTTTTGAAATTTCCTCCATAAAAGCAAAACTAGAGTTACGTAAGACGGAGCCTTCTTATGGGGCCGAAGAGAGATTTCTTCCATGTGCGATTGGGGATGTGGAAGCGGCTAGAATCTTTCTGGTATAGCAACTCATTCAGTAATTTAAATAAGCATTCACCCGTTCAAATATTTTTTTTTTCTTGGTCAATTTTTCGTTTCTCTGGGATTGATGAGTCCCCGAGCCAAGAGAGAAGCTTTTGGAAAAAATATTTGGGGGCCCAAAACTCCAAAAAAACATTTTCGCACTTTTACTTTTATGTCCCTGGCACGTTGATTTCCTTCAGCTGCATAGAGGCAATGGGCTAGGGGTTTTATGAGAAGCAAAGAAAAACTAGTTCCTCAAGGGTCATGCCAGAGACTAACTGCTCTGCAGATCAGCTCTCGAAATCGTTAGACAAAAGAATAAACAAAGAAATAAGGTGACTTTTTTTGACAAAACTCGTTAGGGAGCCCCACGACTTTGCCCTCTGTTCATAAATGTGAGGGCATTTGAATGGGTACTCAACCGGTACATTAGCTTGGGTCGTAAGGCATTTGCAGACTATTTCCCTCCTGAACGATGTTTCACCCAGGTTATTGACTCCACTGGGCTGCATGGCTCATTTTACAAAAAAGACTCATTCCACAGTAGTCAGACAAAGTTTGGGGAAAAAATCTCTTGACAGTAGCCAATTTGAAGGTTTTCCTACTTAGCTTATTCTTTTTGACCACGGAGTTCTCCCGATTTCCGCTTCTGGAAACTTGGTTCCTCACGTTACATACCCTTATGGTGAATGTGCTAATAAATTTTACTCTTAACGATGTTTTTAATGGCCCATAAGAATTTTACAACGTCAAGTGATGTGCCGAGGACCTTTCCCGTTTCCGGCTGGGATTCGAGCCATTAATTCACTTCGTTTAAGAGCATGGGTGTCTTTCCCAAAAAAAGAAAACAAAAAACCAAAGGAATAAAACGAAAAAGACCAATCAGCTCTAAAGTGGATAGGATGGAAACGGGAGCAAAACAGGCAGAAACGCCTATGAAAGGCCACATCAAATACTCGACCGCTCTTTTTTTTTGTTTTGAAAACCGAAGTAAAAAAAAGTTCGAATTAAAAAGGTTAGGGTTCAAATAGTACAAGGAGGAGGTTAAAAAGTAAGTGGGAGANAAAAAACCAAAGGAATAAAACGAAAAAGACCAATCAGCTCTAAAGTGGATAGGATGGGAACGAGAGCAAAACAGGCAGCGCCAGTAGAAGGCCACATCAAATTCTCGACCGCTCTTTTTTTTGTTTTGAAAACCGAAGTAAAAAAAAAGTTCGAATTAAAAAGGTTAGGGTTCAAATAGTACAAGGAGGAGGTTAAAAAGTAAGTGGGAGAAGGGGATGGTGCTATTCCGAATTCTGACGGTACACACAATCATTCTCTATTGCCGATACAAATAAAATTGTAGCTAAAGGAACGAAAAAAGAGCTGACTAATCAAATAAGTAACAGTTTAGGCTGGAGTTCTAGCATTTTAAAGCTTCTGTAGCGAGAATAATTCCATCTTTTCATTACCTACTACCAAAGAAATCCCGAAGAAATGAGTGATTCTTCTTTTTAAAGAATTTTTTTTTGGGAAGAGAAAAAGTTCAAAAACGTTTCTCTCGGAGCAATTTGAGTTGAAAATGATGAAACTACTGATAATTTGTTACAATATTCCCTTAGAAGATCATGGAACAAATGAGATCGTCTGATGAATGGACGAAGAATGAATTCATTTGGACCCATTCATCAGTCAGTAGCGTGGGTTCTAAGTAAGCCCCATCGTTCAGAACTCATTAAAATCATCCTGAAGGCATATATAGGGAAATGTCCCTTTCCTAAGGTTCAAGCTTACTAGTGGCCTGTCATTTAACGGCCAGTAAATTAAATTTGGTTTGCTCCTACAGCATCTTATTCAGCGATAACAGCTTCATATAAAGTACATTCCCTTCCTTTATAGAACGTACGAAAACCGTCCCATGGGAGTATTGCCACCGATTTTTGCTATGCTGGAGCTACTATGACCAATGAATGGATGTGGGTGATGTCTAAATACGCATTAAGGCCATTGTACAACATTTTATCGATTTAGAATCGAATTTTCCTTGTAAACACAGACGGGCATCATTGATTTCTTTGAGATTTTGTCAAATTTTTGTATAGTTTGAATAATTCAAAAACTTACATCGTCATCGTTCTCCGGTTTGCAGAGATATCGTGAAATTTCCGTGGTTGTACCGAAATCGATCGTTTCCAGGGGAATCGATAATTCGCCCATTTTGTCGTCTTTAGATAATCGATCGTAATCGTAGACGGTGAGCATGAGCGTTTTCGATTGTAGCTCGTTGAAAGGTAACTGAAACAAGCAATCAGTTCGGAGTGGAATTCTTCCCGAGTCCGTGGAACATCCCCGAGTAACCATGAGGATGGGCTACCTGCAAACTCCAAGTACCAATGGATTAACGATTACAGTTCCTGTTTGGGTTCCCGGGACGTCTTCTCCGAGAAATCGGGAGCCTCTGGGTTTGCGCGTATGCATTTCCAATGCAATGGCGGCCGTTTTACCACACACTTAACGGTGGCATGTCATTAATATACAATTACCGCCGTTTCCTTGTAGTGTAGCATTTTTGGCCGTATATATGAGTTTCTACACCAAAAAAAAAATCGTTCCTGGGTGCCAGAAATCGGAACCGTAATGCCTCTATTCCTAACGACTTGGAAGGCATTCCCTTCTTAACTGTTCAAGCAGGTATGATTCAATCGCTCGGAAGCGCCACTCCACCCACGTCACAAATGCAATTTAGAATTGGAAATCGGAAACCATACCGTGGGTGGCATGGAGTGTGTTTTGATGAACAATCTAGCGCTAAGGGAGCTTCCATTAAAAAAAATATGGCGGAGACTAGACATGGGGTGCCGGACAAATGGTCCCATAAAATTCCTAAAAACTGAAGATTGGATGTATCTCAAGTTCGGAATTCGGAATAGCTTTACTATGTTCATGTTTGGGAAGGTTAAGGAGTAGAAGACCCGAAATTTTGCCCAAAAAGAAACTGTCCTAGAATATGCCATAAAGCGTTTCCTTTCGAAATGTTCGACTTCCAGCTCGATGTCATGGAAGTTCATGTAGAAAGTCTCAATCTCCCAGAGGCAATTAAGTGGAAGGAAATGGGAGAACAATTAATGTCGCTTTGACGGAAAGTAAATGAGGTGTCAGTTCCGGGTTGAAGAGCTTAGGACTCTTAGACTCTTCGGAAATCAGGGATCAATGAAAGTCAGATCAATGGAGAAAGTACTGCAGCATGTCCTACTGGTTACAGCTATTTCATAACGTAAGGCTGGCAACCATCCAGAACTGGAAGTTTGTATTCGTGATCGAAAACGTAAATCATGAATTCATGTCCCATTAAAATCGGGCATTTGTGTCCTCCTACAAGGGATCCGTGATCGATTTGAATTGGAACGAAATCGCCGAAGGAAAGTCTTTGTAAAGGGTTCTTAAAATGGAACTATTCATCAAAAACTCGACTAATGTAAAGCCGTCCTTGGTTTTCTGATTCTATACAGCAGAGTTTCAACGACATCAGTTTGAAGAAATCCGTTTTTCGAGCTACCATACTCCCACTTTTCGAGTGGTACACAAAGTTTCCGAAAAATTTCACCATCACCAAAAAAACCACTACGTTTTTTCTAGATCTCGTACACGATTTGCTTCGTTTTGGCAAGCAGATTAGAGGGTTCAAAGGGTCTCATGGGTATGGAAAGGTTCAGTTAGTATTGGGGGAAACCAGAACAGTGTCCGAACCCCATTTTCAAATAGGCTTCTACAAGGAAAGGACTCTTCGTGATGAGTGCCATAACCTCATTCAACACGATCCATCCCCACAGTACATTAGAGACATCTACACAGCTCCTAAAGATAATGAAAAAATCGAATTTGAGTAGAAGTCCATCTAGCTCCATGAATAAACAGCAAAAGAACTCACTGAAAACAGGAAGGTCTCATTAAAGACGGGATTCAGTGTGTTTCGTATGATTTTCGTCTCATATTTCTGCTTTCGTTCAGGTAGAATACATAATTTCACATAAGGGTCAGACATCCCATTCCGATCCATTGCAGGAAGTCCATGTGCATCAAGTATCATCACGGATAACTGAAATGAAAGATCGTTGATTCTCAAGACGACAAGCAATCAAATTTTGCCCCCACTCACGACCTCTCCTTCCTCCGACTTTCATTCAGAATTTCATTTCCACTTGAAGAGGAACGAGAGCTTCCTCTGTTCAGCTAATGGTCGGATATCGTTCAATTGAAAAACACAGACGATTTTCAACCCTTAAGGCTTAAAGGGTTCCCACATAACTCACCTACTGAAGAGTAGGGAATCCTATTAGGGAGTGTTTTGTTTGAAACGTCCGTAAAAGCGTTGGAGCGCTCGGAAATGTGAACGTGACAGCGCTAATCGAGCTGATAAGGCCGACATTTCCGGCTGATTGTATACTCTACTTGGCTCGTCATTTTATTATCGGTCATTTGACCGTAGAACCTTTAGATTCCTTTGTTTTGAGAGCGCTGTGTATGAGGAAACCCACAATCGGAGAAGTTCACCTGTTGGCTGGCAACTGGGAAAACTGGTTAATGACTGCCCGACAGCCTGAATGCTCCTGACTTTCATGTTTTTAGCCGTAATTATGACACCAAAATGCATCTGGAAAAAACTGGGGAGGTTTATTTTTAACTGTGCTCAGCACTCTTAATGCCCACAGAAGGCCCCCAGAAGGGAACGGATAACTTTCGAGTTGTTCAGAATCTTGGAAGGATCGAAGTGGAGGTGCCAATTCGGAATGAAGCCTTTTCTCCTGAATATCTAGCAAAAAGAGCACTTGAAAGCCCTAGCCTTTGCTTACTGCCAGGATTCGAGCTCTCTGAGCCCTCTGCCCTCTGAGGCATCTCACCAAACTGTCACCCTCAGCCTAGTTCGAAAATAGGTACATTACTGCCTTGAATTTCCAACCTGCTAATTGCACCTGCCCCAAGCAGGCATTTTCTTGCTTCAGAGGAATTTTGAATCCTTTCAATGAGAGAGCCTTTACGGTGATGGTGCGGCTTACCTCAGCTTTTCTCCGTTTCTTAACTATAGCTAATACTTAGCATTGACTGAACTTATACAAGCTTTGAGACAAACGTGGGAAAGCACTCTAACCCAGAAACCGGTAAGACGTTGAAGTAATCAGTAAGACGCCTTTAAGACAAAGAGGATAAAAAATTAGGTGATTTTATAATCGTACAATCGAAAATTGCGCCATCATTACGCACCCTGATAATTCAAGGATCCATTCCCTGATCAACGATTTCTCAGACGGCCCTTCCCCGTTTACTTTTCCGGCTCCAAACTCTAAATTTATCTGGATAAGAAGAGAAACAGAAACACTGAAGTACGAAAATCGGTCGATTTCAAGAAATGAATGGCATCAAAAAAGTAGCAAGAAAGGGAGTTGTACGAGATCACATGTCCGTAATCGTCTGGGTGTCTCCCACATAAGCGTACTTTTCGTCTTCACCCTGACCTTTCATTGGGGATGGTGCAGCCCTAACAAGGCCGTCATAACTCGGCCACATTTTGTTGTTTATGTCGGCCACACCGTATTTGGAAACATTATTACACCCTGTCGAGATCGTTTTCGACCCCACAATGGCTAAGTGCTTTCCTTGGAAGCCATGAGACACTATGGGGATCATCGGGAGAAATCCCAGAAACATTTTTATCGTCAACTGTGCTTCTAAGGCTGATGGGAGACGGTTAAAATGAATTTTTGGTGACCCTTAGCATAATCATCTTTATAGAAAAATCAGAGCTTCGCATAAGGAAAACATCAACAAGCTATATGGTGCACTTCAGAGAAATTACTGTTGTAATGCTGTCTGATGTGATATGTCCTAATACGTTTTTCCGGTCACACGTAACTACGTAAGCAATCTCAAAGATTATTCTTCCGGCGAAGAGATTTAAAAGTATAGTTGATTTAGTTATTTGCAGAAATAGAGCAAGATACTTCCGCAAAGTAAACATGTAGGACATTTTGTCCGGCTGTGGCTATAGCGCTGACTACATCGAGAGTTAGCTACATGCATAGCCTTTATGCATAATTAGTGCAGCAGTTGACCATGGAATTGATTGGCCTTTTCTTGGGCCAAAGGCTTAAGTTCTATTTCGACTGGAGCTTGTCATGCTACTGACATCAATTCTGTGAGGTTGCCGTTGTTTGCTCACAAGAACATCCGCAACTGAAATTGGCTCCAGCTCAGCAATTAGCTAACAGCATCCCCAGACCAACGCTACACACTCCACTACCAATCATTAAGTAAATAGCCCTGGGCGAAAGAAGAAAAATTGCCTTTCCAAAAATCGACCTGCAGTGATTTTTTTGAAATAAATATAAAATTCTAGTGCAAAAACGTCTTTTACAATGGTTATATCAAATGAGTCAATAAGGTGAAAGCCCGGTATTCCAAGAAAACCTGGTTTCATTTTTTCACATCCTCATTTTTTAGATAGATTTGTGCTATCCTGGGAAATCCAAAATAGGAGAGAGGGATTGTTTCCATTTTTTTTTTNATGAGTTTCTACACCAAAAAAAAAATCGTTCCTGGGTGTCAGAAATCGGAACCGAACGCCTCTATTCCTAACGACTTGGAAGGCATTCCCTTCTCTAACTGTTCAAGCAGGTATGATTCAATCGCTCGGAAGC
>UZAF01018482.1:0-12877 GCA_900617895.1 Haemonchus placei | reverse complement strand
TAGACATTTTTAATTCGCTTTCGTATGCGTTTATCGTGAGCTTGATTATAGCTTTTGACGGTACGACTTATAGACTCAAGAAGTGTGAGCCAAAGCCTCGTGTACTTCGTTTTCCCCAAGAATATTCTTTCCCCAAATGTCTTTAAATTCAGACCTTCAGAGAGAGAGAGAGAGAGAGAGAGAGTGCGTGTGTGTATAGGTCTTACATTTCCCGCACTCATTTTGAAAATGTTTTCAGAAATAGGAAACATACCTAATTCAGTATAAATTATAAGGCGTGGTGCATTCATTGTAATGTGGATATGCATACGAGACAATTTATAATTTGGTTCAATGCTAGCATTTGGTGGGGCTGATGATGCCTATTATCGAAAAAAGGATAATTATTCACGGAGTGGTGAGAAATTTCTACTCAAAACAATCATCTGAAGCATACAATACTTCTCACACTATTTTCTATTTTTGAATCATAACCTGGGCAGCTATCGTGAGTATTCTTTTTCACGAATACTGTTCCATTCTCTTCATAAGCTTATGGAATTGGTTCATCTTACTTTCGTCAGTGATTCGACGGTTGGTAAAGGCCTATGTTTTTACGTCCATTTCTCACGGAAACTAATACAGCTAATTCCCACATTTAATAAAACTTTCTGACGTTTCCACAAACAGATCGTAAAATGACATTATGATCTTGTTGTTCCGTTTTATTTCTGATGTGGTCCTGGTGTTTTACGATATAACGTCCATTATGCAATCAATGTTGTTGATTGCGACGTGGATTCAATCCTCATCCGGTTTCCAGTTCTCCCATGTAGTCTCCAAAATTTTTCTATTTCCTCTTCTAACTGAATCAAGGGATGGTTCGGTTATGAGGTGTATCCGTGAAGAACTTAGGAGGTTGGGTCATCTTCGGAATGCGTGCTTATCCAGATATCGTAAAAAGTAGGCAAAGTTTAGGAATAGGCCAACAAATCAGTTGAAGGAGGCTCATCCGCGATGGCAGAGNCGTTTCCACAAACAGATCGTAAAATGACATTATGATCTTGTTGTTCCGTTTTATTTCTGATGTGGTCCTAGTGTTTTACGATATAACGTCCATTATGCAGTCAATGTTGTTGATTCCGACGTGGATTCAATCTTCATCCGATTTCCAGTTCTCCCATGTAGTCTCCAAAATTTTTCTATTTCCTGTTCTAACTAAATCAAGGTATGGTTTGGTCATGAGGTGTATCCGTGAAGAACTTAGGAGGTTGGGTCATCTTCGGAATGTGTGCGTATCCAGACATCGTAAAAAGTAGGCAAAGATTAGGAATAGGCCAACAAATCAGGTGAAGGAGGCTCATCCGCGATGGCAGAGCGTCCTGTAAGTAGGCTGCACCTTCTATATGGATTCATGACATGGTTGAATATCTGGAGTTCAGTTCGAAATTGTGGCAGTAGGATGGGGGGTGGGGGCTAAAACAAACTAAAACTTTACCTTAAATACAGACAAAAAGTGGTTAGAGGCTATCTAAAGAAATGTGGTCAATTTGCTGTGGTGGTCTATTTGTGTATGTGTGTAGGTGCTTGTATGTGACAGTGCCGATGTGTGTTTTTCATCGGAAATTTTTGTTCCCTTATATCTGGGGTGCTGAAGCTTTGCAGGAGTAGTGGAGGAAAAATGGGAACACCAAAGGTTAGTGGCAGAACTCGACTTTACATTTGGGGGGTGGGAGTGGGAAAGAGGTTGTTTTCTTGGACCTGGTGCGTTAAAATAGGGTAGGAAATGTAAGGGGCAGATTATAAAAACTGATCGCTTGACGGCATGACTACGCTGCACACTAGGATGTTGGGTTGCGCGAAAAATGTTCCCTCGGAGCTCCAGCGTTAAAGTTTGAAAGTTAGACGGGCGGTAGGATTGAGACACTGATGGTAGGTGGTAGGAAGTGACTATGCTGCATTACATCTTCGTGGAGGGGGAATTGGTGTAGAGAGGGCGGTGCGAAGTGAAATGAACGCAGTTTAAGTAAGAATACCCAGGAGTTTGGAATGAGTGTGGTGTAATATAAGTAATGACTTGAGCGCCGGGTCCCGCTCATGGCGGACGGGCGCTCAGTAAGTGTATCGGTTGTGAGGGTATGCGTGTTTATGAAGGAATTCTTTATGTCTCGTGCTTACTTGCCCAGACCATTCAATTTTGGAGACGGTGCGGGCAAATCAACTTTACAATAAAAAAAGATTGGAGCCAAGCTTATCCAGGCGATCTTTGGTGAATACACAACGATTTCATAGGTTTTCTAGTAGACATTCCCTTGACTAAATCTGTTTGGCATGACGAACATGATTGTTTATTATTCAGCCGTGTGTGCTCCAACCATCATGGTCTGATCCGAAAGTACGGTCTCGATATGTGCCGTCGGTGCTTCCGAGAATACGCAAAAGATATAGGATTCAAAAAGGTAAGCGAAGTACTGTAGATATCGTAGTTCCTCCGCAGGACCCATTACCGACAAAACTCTTTGTTTGTTCGGAAAGTTTATCCTGCAAGAGCAGAGGATCTCGTCGAAAACGCGTTCGCATGTTCCGTGCTCGCGTAGTGGAGAGATCCACACATTTGTTTTTTATTATAAATTCATTTTTCTCGTGTTAATTTTATCTGTTCTTTTCAGCTGGACTAATAATGACGCCAATGATGCCTCCACCAGTTTTCGCCGTTGTTTTTCTTGTTGGTAATGAGGAAGAATAAAATTGTTATGAATATGCATAGTCCGTGTACCAGTCGTTCTGTTTGATACATAAGTTGCTATTATATAAAAATGCATTCTATTAAGTGTGGAACATGTTAAATGTTGTCTCCCCTTAAGTTATGGATCCGGTAGAGGCCGGTGATTGCTTGGGTGGAAGACCGCAACAGCTAATATTTCTCACTGGATTAGATCCAAATAACAGAGAGTCGCATTCAGCTCTCGTGAGCACGTTTGGGTGAGCAATTTAAGCAGCCATTTTTTCTATCCTGTTCTGCAATCACGGCATTATAATGAAACATCTGTACAAGTTGTACAAATGTTCAATCGTTAATAACATACATATGAAGAACAACTTGTGAGAAGGGCAAAGTTGGAATGGTGATACGCAGGCAGACAGAGAGTCCTCGGAGCTAGTGTTCATTGCTAACTTGTCGTTAGTGTTTCTAAACTCCATGTGTCCTAGGAAATACCGAAAAATCGTGAAAAGTTTGAAGCTATCTGTTATTGTATGATAGGCAGGCTATTGGAGGAGCTAGTAGGACTGGTTGACGGGTTTCGAGGTCAAGTTACTGAAGGTTGGAAAAGTAATTTTACCACAGTTCAAAAATATGCTCTGAGTATTGAAAGTATTTCTGAAGTGATGGCTGCGCTGTGGTCCATCCTGAATAGAAAGGATGTTTCTACGTGCGATTAATTGACAGTTATTGTTTTTTGTAAGTCGGCTTGTCACTCGAGTTAAGGTCAGAGCTGTTGCGTGTTCCCCTGCCTTGAGATGAGTTGTGATGTTTCAGTTCAGTACGTTCGGTCAGTGGCACTGTAGAGTGTCAAAGGTTTGGCTATTAGGCAAAACCGTAGAAGATATCCTCATCGCCAAAGTGAGGATGTACAACGAAAAGCATCGCGGTCAATAAAGAATATCTAAACGTGAGGCTGCTTCATTTTGAAATTGGAAATCGCGATTCAGTTGTCAGGTAAGGTGGTTCATTTGAAGAGGTCCAAGCAGCAACAACTGCAGGAAAGGATTTTCAAAAGCACCAGATTAAATACGATGACGTGGTGTGCTGTTTTGGTTTCTGACTTGTACTGTACATACTGAAGAGTTTGTGGAAACAGCGAATCTGCCGAATCAGCATATAACGTTGCTAACGTGGCAGGCACAATTAGAACCGCAAGATTTTGCGCCTTCCCGCACGAGATGGGAGGATGCTATCAAGCAGAAATGCTGATGATCAGCGCTGTGATCAAAGGGTTCTCCAATGTCAATAGGTCTTAGCCCAAGTTGGCAGGCAACGCAGGTACGAGTGTGTGGATAGCCCGACAAAAGAATTACATGCATTTGGTTCGGAAAGCTCTGAATTCTGAGCGCTTCGTTACTTTTTGATACGAACTAACCGTTTTCAAGGACTGATCGAGTTTGCAAATGCACTTCTATTCGATTCTTTGTCGGATTGTGGTCAGACGAATAGGTATTGGTACCATTTCATCTTCACGACGGTTCTGCCTGGATGCAAGCTATGCAGCTACTTCAGTCATTACTTTATGTAAGCGTGGGTTAAAGCTCATTGGTGGTAGCTATCGGCAAAATAGCAATCATGTGGTAGAATTGAAGGTGGGAGAGGATGGGTTGCATTCAGTTAGGTAAATTTTGGACGCTTGACCTTGCCCTCTTGAGTAGCAGAAGGGGCGATGCGATGGAAATATGGCTACTTATTTTCTTCTCTACATTGAAAGAAGTATTAACTTTGCTCATATAAGAAATTCTTGACAATTGATGAAACAGCGTGCATACTATATAACTTCTGATACCGGAATTCATCATAAATATGTAAAGAGAAAGTTTCTTTACCTTTGGGTAGAAGTTTTTCTTTGCAATTTTCGGAGCCAGTGTTTTATTAAATGAGAGTTTTGTTCAGAGTTCGGTCTCAGGATCGGCCTCCTCTAAATCTTCGACTGGTATCTGCCGAATTGGAACTACCACTGGGTTCTGAAAAATTGGCTGGCAGAGGTCACTTGGAAATTATTTCATTGATCTTTCTTGCTACAACAAAGCGCATTTCTTACAGGTATACTGCGTCGTGATTGGCCTTCAAAATATCTGGATAGGGTTCCTGCATTGATTGTATTATTCCTGGATCTTGACTGGGATCATGCTTCATGGAGCGAGAAGAAAACGGAAGCAGAAAGTAAATGTGCTAGTCTTCGATCTAGTGCTACACATGGAAGCAGACTAGCGGTAGTACTACTCCAACAAAGTTGAGTGTTATTTTCAAAGAGTCTTTATTAGCATTTCTCTAGCGATCCCAATTTATTTCTTTTCTTCATTTGATTCATGCATTTGGTCGTTGGACTTGCTCTAGAAAGCTGCAACACACCACTTTATTGGTTATACTCAGCTATTGATGAGATGAACCTTTTGTAAGTCTCAATGCACACCTCGCGATTTTAGTTTCTTGTAGTTGGAGTGGGCTCGACTATCTGTGAACTTTCTTTGGATTCCCCTTTGTGAAAATTGTCAATTCTGAAAATCCTCTTTCTTTCATGACGATTATTTGAAATAAGTTAAGAGCAACCAAGTTTTGATTTGCTGATCGCTCAAGTATTTAGATCGTGGTGTGTCAGAGTGGTTTTATCTCTGCCTTTAAATAAGCGGACTCTCGAAACATTGAAAATTTACCCTTTACTGCCCCACTTTGGCGAGAATGAGCTGGATTTCCATCGAATTTTTTTCAAGAAGATGAAACCGACTAGAAAGTTGTCTAGAGGGGTAATTTGACCCGTAGAACACGAATATCGCATCCACTCGTCATAAAGATGCTTAGCGCTCGCGCCATAGGCGCCGGCACCAAATGGAGCTTGGTCACCAATCTTTCTGAAAACTTGCAACTAAGTATGAAGTACGAAGTGTTCATGACAAATGGATGCGATATTCGTGTTCTATGGGAACGAATTACTCCTCTAGGCAAGTTTCTAGCCGGTTTCATCTTCTTGAAAAAAATTTGATAGAAATCCAGCTCATTCTCGCCAAAGTGGGGCAGTAAAGGGTAAATAGTGCCAAAAGTTGTTATGGAAGAACAATATGGTTGAGGTTTCAGGGCCGTTCCGATTCCGAGTGACGACCCACTGGCCACGGAACGTGCTCACGAACTATGTCAGATATGTCGTCTGACCCCTCGCCAATTGTTTGTTGTACCCATGCTAGGGGATCTCGCTGTGAGTATCGCTTGATTTATCCTTTTTTCACAGTTTTACAGTAGACAGACTTCATCGGTTGCACTGAATTAAATTCCTATCGTGCAGGGTTATGTTTCGAAGTTGGAGTCTGCATTTCACGAATTAGCACAAGGATTCTATCAGCAGAAGTTGAAGGTTGAGCTGAGCTTTTCGCTTTTGTAAAATTTACTGTTCCAAGATCACAGCAATTCAGACAATTCGTGCTCGTTCTATCCCTAACAACTCTCCTGCTCTGGTTGTTCGACAATTGTTCAAGTTGGCTTTCATTTCCGAGCTGAGGCAGGATACTCATACAGCGTATAGGTTTGTATTTTTCAATACATTTTCCTTCTGTTATCATTTTTCCGTCATCTCCATCTGTTGCACTCGATCTCAAGAATAACGATCCATTGAAATTTATGTTTTCTCTTGTCTGATTTGACTAGCGCACCGACTTTTCTTAAGCGGGCAACTTGCTTAGCCACTCGTAGTCTTGAATGATACTGATATCAACCGATGTTGATAACAACACTTTAGAAGTACATGTCCGTAATCCTCCTTATCTCTAAATATGTAAATTTATTGGTGACTGGAAAGGTTTCATGGCAGTTGGTATCAGAATTAAAACAGTATGTGGTCCCGTGATGAGAAGCAAATCTTATGGCTTACTCGTCATAATCTGATAGCAAGAATTTGAACCAACTTCCTTTCCTTCATGTAGGTTTGTCAATCTACTCTATCGTCCCGTCTCACGAAATGAAACGAATCAAAATGTCTTGTATCTATAGAATATTTGTGAGTGGTTCAGAAACCACAACCTTTCATTACTTTTTATAAGCTCAGTCATCTATTAACGCTCCCAATAACTCGTCAACTGCGATCCAGTCACGTCCTACTTACACATGAAGTAGCAGTGCTCAGTTGTCATTCGAAAAGGTGAAGTGATCTAGTGCCATATGTAAGCGCTTATCACTTGTTTCTAGACTTTCTCACCAACCTTTCATTATCCTGATAACTTTTTGGTCACTCTCTAAGGTGTTGAGCTTGCATAAGTTGCCCAAAGGGAGCCGCTGACCCATGGTTTTTGTCTTCTATAGCTCCATATCGGCCCTCATCATCCATTATTAGTTCATGTCGCTCAGCACACCAAGGTTCCACCGTTAACACGACATTTTGTAGTCTCAGTGTCTCTTAGTGACTACGGTCACTTATCGGGCATGTCAGTTATTCCTCTCTGTTATTAGTTGTTATCATTCCTTTTTACCAAGCATCGATGATTCTACGCATGCCACATCACCCACCAAACTGCCAATGTGAGGGAGGGAGGGAGTATCTATTCAGTTATGAACCTTTATCAGCCTCTATCGTTGTTATCATCTTCTGTTATCAACCATCAATTATCTCTAAAATGACAGGGTTCCAATGTTAATATGAGCGGCGTACTGCGTCCTACTATTCTTGCCTTCAACGTCCTATTTGTTCCTATCAATTGTTACCACTTCCTAGTACCTATCATTAATGTTACTAACCTACCGCCTGGTATCTTCTAAATTTGAACGTCTAGGTGCAGGGAAAATGGTGTTGTGAACTACCGGTCGCACCGACATACACAAACACGTAAACAAACAAACACACCGATAAACCAACAGACACATTATCAACTTATATATTGTTGGATTCCTCTGACATTACTTTTTTTCATTTGTGAGCTCAGTTAATCATGAAATCAAGTATGCCGTACTAAGTTGATATTTCTTCTTTTCTACTCTTTTTTCCAGCTCTGATATCATTTTATTGATGCTAGCAAAAATACTTTGTTGCGGTCGGCGAAATCGGTTTCTTTCGCTCACATTGTTGTTATCCCTCCGGAACTTTTCTTGCTCTTTGTTACGTGTTTATTATTCAGACTGTTAGATCATCAAGGAAAGCCTTCAAATCCTATACATTTTAAAGGAATAACTTTCCATTGATGGATCTTTAGCCAGTCCATCTGTTAAGTCGGCCACATTGGACGCATAGGGAAAAGTAGCGGACTAAAACACACCTCTACTACCCTGGGATGCAAGTGGGTCTAGGGAAGAGACTTTGTTTTATGTTGTGCTGAGCGGATCTATGACTCTTGTTCCCTCGCAGACGTTTCTATGCATACATGTTCAGTGAGTTTATGAGTCTGCGGTTGGTATCTGTTCGGTTTTATGAAATTGTATTGGTCCCTGGACCGTGGCGTTTACTGCCTTGGTCTAATGACGAGTGAAGACTTCAGCGGTCCCACTCGACAAAATCAAAAGATTCTCTGATGACGGCATTTGGGCATTAAGTCTATACGTTGCGTACCAATTCGCCCTTCTCTGAACGCACTGCTTGCATTATTAGGATTTATATTTATGTGGCTTGGTAGTACGTTCACCGCCGTCTCTGGACCTATCTGTTCTGTGCGGAATACTGAAGGGTATTGCCTTCTGAATACATCAGCGGTTTCAGTCGTGATTCGTATTGGGGGACTTTCAACTGATCGCAGCTGGACCTATCTGTTGTGCATAGTGCATTTTTGACATTTCTCCGATAACTTTCAGGTGTTTTCATTAATGTTGCTCGGAATTGAAATGCTCAGTTTTAAGGAATTATCGACTAGCCTATGAGCAATGTAAGGACCATATGGAAAGCTGGGATGGTGTTGACATTTTTGAATGGCGTACTGTTGTCGGAATTTTGAATTACAAAGTGGGTTAGACGTTTCGTTTTAATTATCTTACGTAAATAGAATATCTTATCTTTATAGATTTGTGAGTTGTGTTTCTTGCACAATATGGCTGTCGAAGCTATCAATCAAATGCGTCGGCATCAAGCGATTTTCTTCGCCGGTCCAACCGGCATCTATCCTTCACCGCAATTGGCTAACATCGAGTTGCAGCTGTGGAATGCGAAACAGGTGTGCTGACCTTGTTTGTTCGACTTGACATTTCTTTTGAATTTCTTCTTTTCTTTTAGTGCTGGCACTTCGCGCAGCTCTTTGAACAAGCTGTTGTTAATGGTTTGACGGCGTTGGCCACGTTGAATCCAGGAACACATCTTGGCCTAGCTGCCTCGCTTTATTCGGCTGTAAACAAAAACATATTGGCACTAAAGAAGAGTGGGTTACTGTCTTTCTTCTCTTAGTGGAAGACCCTTGCTGAGTCAGATTGTTAAGGAATCCAAGTGATACATTAGTTCAGGTAACCCGGTAACGAAGCCTTATCCGGTTCCCGATCCAATGGCTAATATTCAGAATACTGTAAGCTACTTGGCTATTATTTGCTCTTGTCAGACTTTATTCAATATTTATAAATGTTTAATGCCTGAAAGGTAATGGGCTTGTAATTTGCAGGTATTTTTCGGCCAGCGCCCATGGAGAATCGGTTATGACAGGCTTGCTCCTCCCAATGTGGAAGAAGATGCTGTTACTGCCATTCTGGTGCGTCACACATTCTTTTCCGTGATTTTCAAATTAGTTTCGAGCTCAGTTCATTGAACTCTAGTCCATTAGATGTGGCTTCTATGGGGCCTATGCCTGCAGAAAATTTCGGTCTCTTAAAGACACAGCTCACGGTGAAAATGGTTTCTGCGATTTCCCATAGTATGAATTCGAAGCCCTACCTTATACCATACCTAGAGTAGTAAGGAGCCACAGATTGTATCGTGTGAATGTCACACCAGTAGTGGACGAGCTTCAATGCCGTTGTAAAACTGCACTTACTCAAGGACTCCCAAGTAGGAAGTTCCAACAACTCGCCATAACCCATGGCGATAGTGAAAGGCAGTTTCGGACGATTTCAACTTGATGTAGTAAGCCTTAGCGCAGTTGCAGGAAGTGAAATCTCATTCAAACAGCCCTTACGTGCCATTCCCGTCGTGTGATCTCGTACATCCTCTATTACCCTACTTTGAAAAAACCTAGTTTTTTCGCGAAGTAAGGGGATAATCTCGCTTTCTTCCTTCCAATGTACTGCCCTACATCAAGGTTTCTACTTTTCACCTCGAAAAGAGCCTCAAAATTATCTTGAACTTAGCTTTTGATTTAACGTTCTAGCATCGATTGGTTGTGAATTACGAAGGCGTCATTTCGTTGCTGAATGCGGCCATGGTCCAGTTCAAGAAGTACGGTTGTTTCCGCATGTATCGAAAGGGAATAATTGAAGTATGTTGATCCTTTCCGTGTGGTTCTGTTTCCACGCCTAATCATTTTATAAACAAATATGGCGGTTCGAAGAATGTCAGGTGATGTCAATAGAATGTTGAAGTGGGGTCGCGCTGGTGATGCATTTCTTGTCATCACCTAGCGATATTATCACCAAAGAAATTTTGCATTCCAGTACCTCGTTCTGCTTGAAAGGTCATTTATATGTAACTATTCATTACTATGGGGTGTGGTAGCTTCTCCCCGAAAAGTACGTCGTGTGCTCGCCGCACCTAATCGCGCGCTACGAAGGAAAAGGTTTGAACTCTCATTGGAAGGGTACGGTAGCCGTCGCGGAACCACTGCCGTTTCCTGTGGGAATTCTGGAGGAAGTACCGCCACCCGTTACTATGTATCCAACCTTGTTTTGGGTTTCTTAATCTCAAATATGGTTTCAAACTGTTGTTGATATTCTAGTGCTCTAACATCGACTTTAATTTTGCAAATAATCCTTCTCATTCATTCTTTTTCATTAGTGGTAAAGTCGAGATATTACATAAACTTCGTTAATTTTTCAGAAAGCCAGTGTTTACTACCAGAGTGGTGATTTGGTGCGCGCGTTGCAGCTATGGGTAGCTGTTGTGAGGGAGGGTATTCCTCCTGCTATACGGTTGGATATACTGCAAAAAGCTATTAGTGCTGCATATTGTGCAGCATCTCTTAAGGTCTGCTTTGTTTTTGGTTAGGAAATTGTTTGAGAACTATGTTATAATTACAGGATTATGTTTGGTGTTGTGTCCAATTAATGTTGAACTTACCGGCAGCTGAAGAAGGGCTACGAGCTGTCCTCCGGTGCCAACCGCCTGCACCGCCTTTTTCACAAAATGATGTGACACCCGCTCAGGTATCCTATTGAGATCTGCGTTACTACTGTTATGTCATTCCCTGAAGTATTATCAGAGAGGTTTTTTTTAATTATTTCCACCGAAACTTCAAACTTCCATTCAGATCGGAATTTTTATTTATTGTTTAACAACAACATCATTTATTTAACATACTTAACATCAATTTCAAGAACTTAAGGGACTTGTGAATATGAAATTTGTCAAGAATCGCACTTAATTACTTATTTTTGGGTCGGAACGCCTTATGCCACACCATCCCAAAAAAGATTCCTATCACTAGGAAGTAAGACATGACAGTTCTATTTTTGTAATGTTCCTGTGCAGTCGATTTCCATCAAATAATCTAAAGTTTTGAAATTCATGATTTTTGAATGCACTTTTGGTCTATTCAATTTTTTCACTCTCTCATATAATTAAGTGAGCCACTTGCAACTACATCACCACCGCCCTCACCCAGGAAATACGTAGAGCTTGAGCTTGGCCTGGATAACATATATTTGTCTCTCAATGCAAATGATGCATACAGGTTATGGTATATATTGTGACGTTCAACCAGTGTTTTGAGAATCCGAATGCGCTCGACGTCAATCGGCCTTTTATGGAAATTTTAAAACCTTAACATCGATCTGAAATGTATAGGAGCATGAGAGCATTTTGGATTTTGCCAGTGACTTGTGGGGACAACTCCATATCGATCCCGTAGTGGGCCATTGTTTTCGATTGAGTCGTTCACTATCATTTCGAAGACGGTGCCAGAACAACCACTGATTTTGACATCAGATATTGACATCGATTCATGATCAAGAACAAAAGAAGATGTCGGATGTAGTTAAGTCCTTGAAACATTGAGCGATTGCTTTTACTGCTCCCTAGGTCTCGTATTCTGTCGTGAATTAAGTCCATCACGTAGCTATAATTAGCAATTTGACTGTTGTAATAATGAAATGATGAGCAATTATTCATCGTCTAGCGGTTCAAACACCAGTGCGTAGGCATAGTACGGATAGATACAAAGGCGATGTTGTTCATTTTCTGTAAAATCACTGTTGTTCCATTGGGAGGTTTTTGGTAAAAGAAGAAAAGGCCTTTGACTGCTTTTCCTTGGTCTGTTTTCTGGAGCGATTTCGTCTGATCTCCAGGAACTAAGCCGATGGTTGATTGTTTGAGATATGCTTTTCTGGTGAGCGGTGGTCTAGTTGCAGGTGGCGCACGTATCACACGCAAAGTCCTGGGAGCGAATCCCGGGATCATACCCGCTCAGCCCATACCAGTCTTCCATCTTTCGCAGGTCAATTGATACCAGACTTGTTCGATAGGATAGAAGCACTAACTTGGGTATTGGCTTGCCAACGAAGTCATTGTATAGGCCCTGTAGCATTCGGAATGCTACTAAATTCTGAATGGAAATTGGATGTTGGAAAGGGATTGATTGGCGCCAAAAGCCGTATACTTTTATCTTCCCAGCTGAACCAGCCGAAGTAGTGACGCCTAGGAAGCTTGGATCCCCTCATGATGTACGGTGCGAAAGATAGGCAGTATCTATAGAAGAGTACCAGTAAATAGAGACTTTTCCAGAGCTTTTCACCACCCGCAGTAGTGTTTTTGAGCTTATCTTTACACAGATTATGGTTTTACACGACAAACCATAGATGTCGGTGTTAGTAGGATATATTAGCTGCACTACTATACAACTGAGACTCTAACGAATTCGGCAAAGCCAATAAGCCGAGTAATGCTATAGCTAGCCCTGTCAAAGCCTCATGGCAGAACCTCCTCTAGTGGGACCTTTGTTTCTATTGCTTGGCGAAAACCTGTTTGGTTCGTGCTTTGACTCGAGACTTTTCCAACTTGAAACAAACTTAGAACGAGCAGGAAAAGAAACT
>UZAF01018481.1:0-32691 GCA_900617895.1 Haemonchus placei | reverse complement strand
AAAGTACAGATCGCCATCTTAGTCCTTCTCCTTTTGGGCAGCCTGTTTTGGCCCTGAGATTTTAGCAGCCTCTCCCGAGCGGTCCTACCCAACGCTGCCGTATTGGGGGCTCCCTCAGGTTCAGGGGAATGAGGCCCATTTCTATTACTGTTTTTGGCGTGAAGATACCCAACGTGCAGCTTGCCAGGCTCTGACGTGGGGGCTATTGACTCCGGGGGCTTGCCAGGCTATCCCGAAGTGGACAAGGGGCTTTGTTTTTGGAGGCGGCCCCGAATCGCCTCCCAGATACTTCCCAGTGTGACTTGATCGTCACTCGAATGCAAGCTTTTGGCCGAGTCGATGGGCAGGATACCAACTGCACCCACAGACTCTCCACACACGTATGCGTGGATCGCCAGCGAGGAACAGAGGGTATATCGACCCAGCATAGCAGAATCAAGGAGTCCATCCCCTGAATCCACCTGCGTCTCTGGGCAAGTACCGGTGACTTTTGGTCGGCGATTAATTCCCCTATCCGCCACCTGGGGACGCCCTACGTAGCCTCGTCACTAACCGGCTGGGGATCCTTCAGTGAGAGAGAACCCTCAGTGAAAGGAGATCCGTAGAGTGAAAGGAGAGCCGATTATATAAGTAGGATAATCCCTCAAATCAAAATCAGGCACGTCTTTGTTACCATTTCCCGCCATGGAGGCACTGTATCTCTACCGACTATTGGTGTATCTCGTGCCATGTGAACGCTATCGAATTCTTGAAGGGTGCTGCTATTGTTTTATTTGTATACACGCTACATAACAAACCCAGAACCAATCTAATGCAGGTATAAGACGTTCATGAGAATGTGCTCCGCGATGTATTTTCACGGTCACCAGCTTTCAATGATACTCTGATCATCCGTTTACAGTGTCATTTCAGAGCCTTTTCGTAATAGCGACGAGTTCTAAATGGTTGTGCCAACCCAGATTCAGGGTGATTCGAATCGAAAAAAAACTAATGATACGGTAATTCTATGTAGAATGGCAATTTTTCCCTGTTCTCCTTCAAAACTGTATTTACCTTCTGTCAGTTTACGTGTTTAGGAGTCTCTGTGGCATGCGTCGGCTTCCTCGAAAAATGTCGTGTTGTATGTATTGGTTGATTCTCGTTCGATGGAATCATGGAATCATGTCAGTATCCTTAACGGAGACTCCTATCATGTGAGTCTTCTCTAATCGTATTGAGGTTCTAACTGAAGTGCTCTATTTTCTCTTATGATGCTTTTCAAAATAAATTAAACAAGCTTAGCCCGATTGGTAACATTGGGGCTATCTGGCTCAGAGATCCTTTGATCTATTCGTGCAGCGCAGCTGCACAGTTCATTGCTCTTTTAGAGCCAGACATGACCCACGCATTACTCATGGTTCTCCTTGCGTATGGGTGATTTCAAATTGCTTCAATAGATTTGCTATCGCCTACTGATCGATTCTATACGAAGACGTTACATCCACTGGTCCTACTTGAGTATTGTCTAGATTTGGATTTGCTACCTCCTTTGGTTTAGAGTACTGGGGATGTCGTTGGCGCAGTAAAAAACTAACGAGGAAACAAATTCTTTATTGGTTATTGGTGTCTTTTGATATTCAGCTGTACGATTACATTTGTAAATTCATGAATCAGATATAAATTCAAAAATGACAAGAGAAATAGCTTATACTGTTACAGCTCCGAAGGCTAAAGAATTAAATTCGATAGGCTTACTTAACGTGGAATTTTCGAGAGTGAGAGCAGAAGGCGGAAGCTGTTACAATCGATAGAAAAGGAATGAAAGAAGAAATGGATATGTGCAACATTGGGGCTGAAAGACTAGTAGCATAAGGATAGGCACTAGTATCGGGACGGCCTGTACGGATCAGGTCGGCGCTCTCCTGACGCAGAAGAAGTGTAGTAGCGGTCCTCGGCAGTGTAGATGACGTTATTGGTATCGGAAAAATGACGTGAAGGAGGCGAGTCGTCAACACGGATAGGGTGCGAAATCACCTCAGATCTTGGAGTAGGTGGAGGCATTGCGGCAGCAGACGACGCTAAACTGAAGCCCAACTGATTTCAGAGGCGCTCTAAATTCATTCGGACACACCTTGCGTCTGAGTACCGATGATTGTTTCGGATCTCGCGTTAGCCTTGCGCTGACGACGTTGACGCAAACCGAACCAACCAAGGAACCAGATGCCAGCCAGACAGACGCATGGAATGCAGCAGCAAAGCAGCAACATTGAAATGCCCAGGATGATTCCCAGAATGCGGCCAGCATACCAGAAGTCACCATCACTGGAAAAAAATTGAATCATTAAACATTCTTCCTCGTTTATTAGTACAAGAAGTCGGTTTCTAGGTATGTTCCACGATAGCTGTGGTATAGGAGTCGATCACTCACTAGTTCAATGGGAACTCCAGGTTCGTCTAGATTTCAACTTTAGCAGAAGTCCTCCAATCTGATGTGGTCCTTTTGATGTTTTGATTGCAAAGAGCCGTTGTTGCTCAACAACCTTTAGTATCTTTTGCCTTTGAGCGAGCGAACGCAAATTGATACAAGTCATAGCAAAACCAGATTATCATAGAGCAAATCAGAATACGCTTTCCTCTGGTACATTTGGTGCTTAACATTCATAATTAGAAGCACAGGATCGGGGAAGGTTCATTAACATCTAGACTGCTCCGGAACTGGAGGAGTCTTGATATTAATTAACCTTCCTCGATCCTGTGCTTATAATTATATCCTGTTCCCATATCCTCCCTTCTTCAAAAATGGATTTTGTCGCAGAGCCCACTTCCACTTTATATCCCTTTTCATCCATTTGTCTTTTGTTTATTTCTTCAGCTTTTCCGCAGTTGGAGTTTTCCTACGTTTAACGAGGCTTGAATGTTGACCGAGGTAGGTTTACGACTCCTTCCTTCACCGGGCGAATACGAGTTGTCCTCTCACGCACGCCTTTCCCCTCCACCCTCTTCCCCTTGTTTGGTCGAGGATTCCTTGAGAGACGATTGACCCTGGTTGTAGCGTACCTATAGTTTGGTTGCCAGAATGGGGTTTTTTGAGATACCTCACATTCCTAGTGGAAACCTACTGCTTGCATGATTTTACATCGGTAAGTGTAAAGAGCCACATCTCCAACCCATTACAGCATTTAGTTCGAACATTCAGAGACATGAAAGCTGTTAGCCGAGTTAGAATTCAGAAGCTTCACTGTAACTTTTCACGTATAGACAGACTTACACTCCATAACCGTAGTCGTAGCCGTAGTAGCTCCTCTTCGCTCGGTTGACCTCGTCAGCAAGTACCATGATCAGCAAGGTAGCCAATATTTGGATTAGGAGAATCGTTCGCATCTGAAAGATTAGCCGATATGGGAACATTAGAATGTTAGCCAAAAATGACCCGTTGACTTTCCACATTCGGTGTGGAGTCAGCACTAAAAAAAGTGAGGCAAACACTCAGATGATCGATTGGTTACGGTCGGGAAGGTATAGGGGGAAATGAGCGTAAACACGAGAAATACCCTTGTCAGAAGAGGTATTACTCATCCTAGAAGGCGACGAGGTAGTAGCCTTCAATAGAACTGTTACTTGGCAAAATTATTATCTACGAAATAGGCGATAAGCTATATTTTTCTCCGAACGTCCTGTCGAATTCACGATACCCTCTTGACTAGCCTGATCTTGAGATATTTCAAGGAATCCATTCAAGTAGAAGTTTGCAAGTATTTCAGAAACTAAAGTCGAAAACAAACGATCATAGGTGAACTAAAAAGCAGCAGTCACTCGGAGAACATTACTACTAGGGGCAATCTTCGAAAGAGAAGGGGCTTCCAAAAAAGAGTAGTAAAGAAATGGAATCCTGTTCAGAACGGAAGCGGTCCCTAGACTGAAGCTTTACTCTCAGGAGTAGGATTTATAACAGCTGCAGTGAGCGCTTAGAAAGGACTTGTTGCAGAATGAGTATGAAATATACATATTGATAAACTAGTAAGTAACAAGTTTGAAATAGCCTAATAGCAAAAAAAATTTGTTCTTTTTGACCTGGGGTTTTGTTAACTGTTGTAGTGTCGTCATAGTGCGCAATACGACAGGCTGGCAAGTTTGGCGAGTTGTGAGCAACTTCGATCTTGGACGAGACTCGAACTTGTACTTGCGCTTTCCGAGAAGTACGGATTCGAGTCACGTCCACCGCAGAGGTTTTTGCCATAACTCCCCAACGTTGCAGGAATTCCGTTTGTGTCATAGTTTATTTGCAGTGAAGCATACCATAAAATTTAGCGTGGTACGGAAGTTGTAAGCATGGTCAACTACAGTTCAAGATGAAAAGCAGATTGGAAGGGTCTCTATGATTTCACCAAATACGCGCAAAGACGGAACGATTGGCGGGCGTGTGCAAAGCTTCACCGTTTCGGAAAGTAAGGAATTGAGAGCACCAAAGCAGCTCTGTGAGCTCAGGTGTGTAATAGGTCTAGTGGATAGCTTAGGGAGTTTTGGAAAAACTTCCCAAACGAGAAAAGTATGTTTCATCGAAAAGTTGACTTGGTAACAACTTATGGTGTAAAGGTCTGCAGTGAATTCTTGAAAAGTTAGATTAGAAAAAGACAGGAAATCGATTAGATAAACGAAGGAAGGCTGTCTTTAAAAGCAACAAGGACAGCATAGCCTGCCAGGCGAAGAAACGGCTCCGCACCATAAGTCTCTCACAGCAGATATAGCCATAGATCTTTTCAAGAAAACAAGGGTCAGAGCGGAGCAGAGAATTCGATAATGGGAGCAGCTTAGCTGAAGAAGTTTCCAAAAGAATATTGAATTCTGGATTCTGGTCTGTCGGATACCCAAAGACTGATCAAGCACACTTGGAGGCGCACTATGTAAGTCCATCCCACGTGAGTTATTCGCAATAACTGAACTCACAAACTTAGCTGAATCGGAACTAAAAGTTCCTAAAACGTCGCAGCTTATTCAACTGTTTGGCAGGGTAAATATAAGAAAAATCGTTTCTAATACAATCTACAGAGCTACCAATGTACGACATGATTGGCCTACTCTACGAGCGGCTTAGGTAATCTATTCATGCTAGTGAGTACTAAACAGAACCTTCTGGGAAAGGACTTTGTTACACAAGTAAAGATAGAACGTAACTAAAGTGTACTGTAGTATTGACATTTTTGAGTGCCAACGGCCGATGTTCAGACCTCCTGCTGAAGTTAGACGAGGTGGGTAAAAAGATAAGGTGTGCCTCGTTTCGTTCTCGCTTCGCTGCTTTCCCTTTTATTGCGGTAAACATGATTGCCTATGTAAAAACGATGATTCAGCCATTTTAACGATGCGGAAAAATTAGTTGCAACATGACTGATGAACTACGGGAGGGAAGTATGGGGACGTGTAGGGTAACTGTCTACAAAGTCTCATCTTGATTGGTATCTAGAAGTTGGTTATAAGCAACTAAATATAATTTTTTTCTTGGAAAGGAACTTTTCTGGTCGCTTTTTAGAGAAGAATGCTTCTCGGAGCGGGATTTCCCTCCATTGAGATTCAGTGTTTTGGTTTACTTTCGTAAGAAGCAACCACTAATTTATGTGCTCGGAATGGTTACAGTGGTAAATCAAAATTTTGAATACTAGCTAGAACATTCAGCAGAGCTTTTCCAAAAAGCCGCTTTTTTTCAAGTTTCTTCCGCTTTGTAGTGACCCCACAGTTCATTTCATGTCAGCTACTTGTTGGTTGGATTTTCCAGTTTCACCAATCAATTATAGCAAAGAAAGAATATAGAAAGTAGTCAGCGTCTCGATTACAGATGAGCGTTCTTCTCTGTAGTGTGCCCTTCAATTCCAATATCATGGAGAAACCTCCACCCTTTATTACTTTGCATTTTTGGATTTTTTCTTTTGCTTTTTTCCATTTTCAACCCTATTTTCTCCACTGCACGGTCTTTTAAATACTCATCGCAGCTTACCGAGAGCAGGGATGCGCGTACAACTTCTTCCGGCAACGGAGATCATGGGATGACTACTGCTTGTAGGTCTGCTATCTTGCTAATTGAATGGCTTTCTCTCTTTTCACTCAATGTTGTGTGTGATTAAGTGAATTGGACATTGCCATCCAAAATTTGATGTCCGTCATTGAAGGACAAAATCCTGGAAATGGAAAACGATGGAGTCGATTATGCACTGCAGCTACGCAATTTGGTTTGGTAACGAAATGAAGGGAGAGCCGCGTGTTGGTACTATTCTTTATATGTATCCAGTTCACTCATTCGCACACAACATGTAGTGAAAAGGAAAAGGGCGAAAGGCCAGATCAAGTCCAGTCACAATGCCATTGCCAGTAACAGCCGGGCTCCCAGCCCAGGATTCGAAAGACCGTCCAGTGGAGTATGGAAACAAATATGCCATATGAGTATCGTTGAATGGCATTCGTTCTGGGGTTTTAGGATTCCGAAACTGTACATTGCAGTCATGTTATTTAGTGAGAAAGAAAAAGAAATGGTGGTCTTTGACCCAAAGTAAGTCATGTATTGGTATTTAGGGCCATCATAAAGAGGAAATGCTCATCTATAATCGGATCGGCCACAGAGCTCCTGCAGAGCACTAACCGTGGTCTGAGACTGTTCATCGATGTCATCGATCGCTCGAATAGGTGAGTTATCCAAACGAATGAGATTTTGCAGAGAGTGTGGTATTGGATACCTTGCGAATCTAACCATTCCAAAAGGGAGCTTTTTTAAATTTCATCTAAATGACCATTTTGTAGGACCTGGTGAGCTGAGTTCAATGGTGCATCGAATTGAGAAAGAAAAAATTTCGGCTTAGAGCTGAAAACGAAAGGAGGTGTATTACCATGAATTCAAGAGTTGTTTCAGCGAATCCGCACAAGGGCTACAATGTATAACTCTGGCACAGTTCTAAAAAGAAAGCTCTTCCTCTGCGAGTGGATTTATATACATTAAATTCTCATGTTTGGTAGCCATCTTTGGCCTCTGCAGGTAGGTCATTACTCTTTGCATGCAATGTGTTTCATTTTAAAGAATGGGAGTAGGAAATGGAGTAGGTTCAACTCTTTGCTTGACAATCTTGATTATCACTAGACGTCGCCAGGCTCGTTAATGAGGCTGTGGCTCGACATTTCATTGTTGTGGTTTCTTTTAATGTGCCTCAACCTGAAACTTACAAGATGGAAAGGTGAAGAAAGAAGGAGAAAGACATTGCAGATGTCATGAGATTTGGGATAGACAGTTCCTTGGTATTGGACCGATTTTATGACTTTTACCTGTTGGAGAGTTTGGACTGGTTCATTCATAGCAAAGCCATAGCATGCCCCAGCTCGTTTATCTTCGACAAAATCTCTATTCCACTGAACACTTGTATATGTAATAATTAATGGCGGAAAGTTAAAGATAATGAGATCCGGTGAGTTGTGCGAAAGTGGTTTTGATCCTCCAGGAGTTTCAAAAAAGGGATTGTCTTTTTTTTTTTTTTGACGCAACATTTCACAGTTAGGAGTCTAATGGTTTGCGCACCAGCAATCTGATCTGAACATTCCCGTCGTCCATGACTTTTCATGGCCTAGTCATTTCATAGACTACGGGTTTTTAGGATATGGAAGACATTTGTTCAGAGAAGGTTTTGAAATAGGAAAAAATCAGAAAAAACTTGTAACTAAGACAAGATTGTTACAGCGTTAACTTCGTTTTGAAGGATGCCTGAAATTTCTGCTACCGATGTCCTATCAAGGCTGTATAAGTCTGAACCAACTGATTTCGTATAAATTCGAAAACTAGGAAAGTTATGGTAATCCACGAAGTTGGAACTTCTTTTCAGTGAATAGAACACGTTTTCGGAATTGGTGATCATATTTTAGTCATAAAGGCAAAAATACTGTCAGGATGGGAACAAAATAAATTGCCGAAATTCGAAGCAAATATTTCGGAAAAAGGCAGTAACAGCGGGTGTCTGAAGGGAGCGACGGACTGTTGAATTGTTGAAAATCAGTCATCTCGCTGCACTTCAACCTTTTTCATTTTTTCACTTCACCTTTCTGTCTGAAACTATCAGGATTCGAAGAGGCCAAACTTGATGTAGAAAAAGGAAATATTTAGCATCAGAAGACAAGAAAACCTATTGCTGATAATCGTCTCTCGATGGTCTAATGGGTAGGAAGTGATGACCTGACGTAATGGCACATAGGGGTAGAGATCTTCAACAGGTTCGATGACTGTGTCCAAGATTGGGTCCAGCAAGATGGAGTGGTATGGTGAACTGTCGTTCCATGTGTAGTGAGCATTTTCATGGCTGAACGTCAGTGCTGATCCGGTTGGTGGCGATGAGTTTTCCATTTCAAGTGCACTTGACGACGTCCAGCAACAGCCGTGCTCCGCCACCGGTGACATCTACACCGGAATTGCTATGGAATTTTCAATATCGCCTATACTACGGTACCACTCTTGGGCACAATCAGGAAGTGTATTTGTACAAGCATGGCAGGGCACGCGCATCGAACCTACAACAGCAATTCCGACGTAGATGACTTGAATACGTGCATTGGAGCGCCACTATCGGCCAGCACGTGAACAACGCAGGCATCATACATATTGAAGTTCACCTTAGATATCCCAGTGGAACAGCCGATGACCAGAGCTAAATAAGGAACCTTCAAATAGTTGTACGGGCAACAATGATGTATGGTTTATAAAAAGACGGTTACACCAAGGTTTTGTGGCTTTGTAGTACGGAAGATGCTTTATTATTTCAAGCTGACCTTTTTCGTTGGAGTACTGTTGCTGAGACGGGTTTGTTTTGTTCCACAGCACTGTGTTGTGTACTCCGAACACTACCGAGACCTCGCCTCGGCTTCTCAGCTTTCGGTAGTGTGCAGGATGAAGAGCACAATGCTCGTAAACCAAAAGCGAGAATCGAATTCCGTGTGATGCTGAAGTTTTCCCTACTACCCAGCAACGCTGTGGTATTTCATCGTATTTCGAGCTTGCTGAGTGTGTTTAGTACTGCAGCTTGCATAACTGTAAGTTCTTCTGCTTGGATAGTTGTCGAAAAAGTGGCATTTTTGGCGTTTTGGACCCTATTTTCTTTATATTACTGAGAAACAAATAGAAATCGTTTCTTCGAATAAGTTGCAGTGACTCTACCCTCTATTATAGGACGAGGACTTTGACATGAATGAAAATAGAAGTCACTCTTAACAGATCTGCTATAACGCTTTCTAATGTTCGAGCTGAATAGCTTTTTGTTGTTTGTTAACGCTTACGACATTATTCATCTTATTGCAAAAAGCTATCTCTCTTCGCTGTGTGATCATTTCTTCAATAGATGGAAAGAGAACTCTTATTTACAACCTTCAGTTCTGCATTTCGCTGTTATTCCGTTAGACATTCCATTCACTTTCTAAAACGCATTAAAAAGAGTAACCCGTCATTCTCGACAGGAGTACAGAAAATTTTGGAATGGAAGGATACGCATGAAATATTCTTCAATCGAGTTCCAACGACGAGGGCAGTTCATGACTTCATGGGAATTCTGTATCTCGTCAGCGGTAATTTTATCATGGCGTAGACTTTTGATTAGCAGCTTTTGAAAGTTTTCCCCTCTGCCTTTCGCAAACCGTAAATAATACAGTGAATTGTTATACTGTGATAGAACGTCAGAGTCATTTATATATTACCCTCGTATGAATGGGCTATTTATGTGCCCCTATCAAGTTAGACCGTCTTAAGCGTAAAAATTGCGAGGGCATAGGCATATCATAGCACAAGCAGGTCACCTACCCTCGAATTGACTAGTTACGGAAAAGCTCCTGTTTTATTTTTACGCCACCTAGCAGAACCACCTGTCGCTTATCTCGTTGGGTAACATTCTTGTTGCGAAAAAGTGACGAGGAGAAATCAATTTCTACTCGTCACTTTTTCTCTTGAATTCTCTTACCATTTTATCTGAACACTGACTCAATAGATTACTACCAAATATCCAATCGGCCACACGAAAACGCTGCCACTGACTCCTTCGACCAACAGCCCCCTCTTCCTGCCCCTGAGGAAGAGGGGGCTGTAGGTCGAAGGAGTCAGTGGCAGCGTTTTCGAGGCCATCTCAAGTGGAAATTTTTTATGTTCAAGAACTGTTTTGGGTGCTAAAAAGTTGATAATTGGATGGGGCGGGGTCAGGGAAACAGGACTAGTGGGAACCCTGTCCCAGCTAAATTCCGATAACCTGGACCGTGGGGTGTTTCCGACTTGAGGTTTAGCGCTATCATGCAGAACAAAGGCAAAAACTCTTCTAGGTTGCTTTTCTTCGATTGCAAGAGTGAGTTATGAAGCTGATCGGTGTGAATGGTAGCGCGAAGGTAGTACAGCATCTCTTTTGAGATCTGACTAACAATAAGAGCAGTGACCTTTCCTTCTAGTATTGTTCTTAGGCTGCACGAGCCGATTTTCTCTTTCTACGAGACAGACCCCCTCTTGTTGTTGTCATGAAGGTTCCGGCTTCCATCTACCCTTGCAGGTCCTGCAGTCATGAAGGTTCCAGCTTCCATCTACCCTTACAGGTCCTGCAGTAACTCCTTCCGACTGCATGTGAGGGGAAGGCATGGGTAAATTCAGACATGCTTGTGGCGGACGTCGTCGGGCTGTTGGTGCAAAATCGTCGATAAAGAACCTTCCTGAAACCGTGTTTGTGAAGATGTCGAACGACGTTAATCTGATCGCACTTAACAGGAGCTCTGTTAATTCCCTGTTCGTAGTTTCCGTCTTCTTCATCACTTCGCTGAGAAGATCGTCATCGAGAGAAACTGTTCGTCTGGACGAGGTTCGCCGTCGGGCGTCGCATCAACTAGAGCGAAAAGTCAGCGAATAAACACTAACCGTCGCATGACTGGCGATGTCCTCCACGAATGCAGTTAGATGTTGAATTCAAAGGGACGGACACTGGAACTGCGCCGCCATTCGTAGAGGAAGTTGCTCGAAGTTCATCACTCAATGATATGGTTAACAATAGAAGCGCTTGAGGAACTATTTGAGCGTGGTGATAATTCGTAGGAGGCAATTTCCATCGATGCTCGATGCATTTAAATTTTTTTATCAAAATTTTCACATCAACCAGTAATTTCATCAGGCTTCTTTCACGCGGGGTAGAAGAAAAAAATTTCAGGGGAGAGGGGTTCACATAAGGGCCATTCAAGGACCAGGGTTGCTGCACATGGTGCAGCTACACAATGGGATAAGTCTGGGAATGCAATTTGAGGAGTTTAAGACGGAATGGGTTAGTTTAGCACAGTAACTATTCTGAAAGAGTTATGTTCATCATTTTTCGACAGTGACAGTGACAGTGACAGACTTTTCTAAGTTGTTGCGAAGCCCGCATTGCAAAATCTGTTTGAATACATTCACGACTGAGTTGAATATTGTCTTGCAACACATTTCAAAAGGATGATCAAAGGTGCGTTTTCATATTGAATATGTGTTCGTCAGCAATACCCGCTAGAGCGCGGAGTGGCATTCGGTTTTGTGAGTTCATAATGATGCTTAAAAATGTTTTCATCCAGAGGAATATGTTCTTTTTATTATATCAGTAGGGTTAGAGCAAGGGTAGGGTGTGTGTTCAATTTTAACTCAATCCCAGTTTTTGGGCGAGATGATGATCCCACCCGCGGCAGTGCTCAGTGCTCTTCCCTTTCTAAGGTTTAGTTCGCAACTACATTTCCATACCGAAAATCCATCTCTAACAAAAAAAAANCCCCCCCCCCCCCCCCCCCCTAAGCGACAGTGATGAGAAAATGCGAGGGGGTGATTTGGTAGAGGAAGCAGATCGGTTCTTTCTGACCAGGATCACTCTACCGCCTTCTACCATCTTGTTTCCAAACGTCGTCCATCACCCCTATCACTTCATGTTCCTCTTTGTCATACGGTCTTCGACACCCAATTCTTTTTCCATTTCATAGTCCGATTGATTTCTTATGTTCTTTATTTTCATGTAATTCTTGTACTGAAATCAAAATTCTCTTTACGAAAATATTATACATTTTAAATATTGAAAATATTAGGTTTTTTCCTATTCTTTCCTGAATTGCCTTCCCTTGAAGTCTTCAAAAATGTTCCAATATTACCTCGACTGAGCTAATCCATTTTTTGGTCTAAGGGTATTGTGATATTTATGCCGCTTACCCTTCAGGGGTTATTTAATACTCTTGTTTGGTGATTTTCTTTTTGCTACCATTTGAAACTTCGAACTTCTCGTCCTTAATCCGTTTCTGTACAGAGGTTCGAGTCGGCCGAAAGGTCATATATTCAGCTTAACGTTTTGTTAATTAGTTGTGCTGATCAGCAAGATAGTTCTAAACTAGCGACGACTCACAGCAAAAGCACAACAGTAGTCAAATAGTACTGGTAGTATATGTAGTGCGTTCCTCGATTCAACAACCATTTTTTAATGGATCAAATACTTAAGTGATAGATATTCGATCAAATATGTTTGAATGAGTCTGTTTTGGAAGAGTTAATCAGTTTATATGGCTGAGCAAAGTGACGGTCTGACAGTATGACTCTGGCTTGTTAACTATTTCACTAGTATAGAAGCTGCAATCTGTCGTCATGCTCTGAACTTTGCGTGTCAGCAGTCTGTACGGGCGCCTACTTCCATGCGAAGCTTTTGAGCATCTCTCGACTTGAGTGCGAGTCAATCGAGTTGAAGAGGCCGGTCGCCTTCGTCGATAACCGAAACACCTTATCATAGGTTAGCTTGTTTTACATGTATTACGCCTCAAAATTTTTGTGCAGACTTCCATTGCGATGCACATGGCATTGCTGAGGTTTCATTCACTGTAGCATTGGGGATCTAAGAAAATTTTTGACGTTCATTTCTTTTCACATTTGTCGCTTTATGGTGTTTTCCTCAGAGAAATTCGCTGTAAAGTAATTTTTTCGAACAGAGTGAAATGAAAGAAGGTAATATGTGCAAGGAGGCTTTCCAAGTTTTTCACCATTGTGAATAGTCTCTCAGTTCACCGCAGATGTGAAGTTCTCTTAAAGTTCTCTAAGGTCCCAAAAAGAATTTTCGAAACATCTCATGCTACTGTACAAGCAGCAATACTGCTGCTTCCTTTCTTTTTTTTCTCATCTTTCGATTGCTCGAATCTGTGGGGTGTGAAAACTGTACGACCAAGATCGTAATTGTTTCTTCTTTGATGTGAAATGCCTGCACTTTGAGATCATTGTTCGGAACTTTATTATCAATGTTGCTACAAGCTTCACTTTTGAGCTGATTAACATCCCTCTGGCTTCATAGAATGTTTACTGTTGGTACATCTTTTTATATAGCCAGATTTTTTGGGAAGATCAGAACGGAAACTTTTGCATACTATAAAGTTGTTTTTTCTGATACTTGCAGCATAAGTAGAAGGTTTCCGAGTAGATGTACCTGCATGGGTATAAATGATTTTGAATGAATTTTTAGATCTCTTTGAGACTGTTTAGAGCTCCCAGACTATTTGTGAATCATTTATTTCTTTCGATAGTTCTCAATTATCACCGTATTCATTTCTTTTAAAACTTCTTATCTCATTCCTATTTGTTCATTACATATTCAATCGTCATATTAAATGAGAGCGTGACCAAGTCTTCAAATTTATTTTGCAAAGTGAGCTGCTTCGCAAATGGTCTTGTCGTCCTCATTCCATCCCTGCAAGAGTTGACAGTGGAGTCGTGGTGGAAACTCGTATGCTCTCGAACTTCACCCTGACCGTGCACACTCACGTATATACCTCCCATTACTTCGATTACGTCAATGGGAGCGATATATGGTGTTTGTCGTATCCGGTCGGAAGTCTAATTCTGCCAAATGCTTCAGTTCGGGAGCCAGTAGACACTTTTTGCTTGCCTTCAGCTGGAGAAACTTCATTGCCTCTGGAAATGATTCACCAAAACGGCTCATCGGTAACGATCTGTAAGGGTCCTCCCCGGTTCTTCCTAATCTTAAGCAGAACAGATGATTTCAATAGTTCTCTCCTATATTTCTCTGATGTTTCCAAGGTATTCAGTTTCGAAAATTTTCTGTTTCTCATAAGTGCCTAGAAGAAAGCCGACAACATCCGTGCAACTCTATTCATCCTTCTGATGAGTTCGCTCAAAAACGCTAATTACTCTCACGAACGACGTCAAAGTCAAGTGAGTTCGCCTGTGAGTAATTATTACTGGAATATGAATGATCAAGTTTCCCTCGCTTTTGAGCGAATTATCAGTAATAATAAGTGTTTCTATCAAAACTAGAGATAATTCAGCCATTCACACTCCCCATTCACCGCAATAGCAACTGCATCGATTGAATTGTCTATTCGGTATATACCAGCCTTCACTATTTGAGGGTCTTCCGAGACGGTTTAGCATCGGCTGAAGTCTGACGATTACTAAATAAATCTGCATCGAACCAATGAAAAAGGCTGTAGACAATGAACTAGAAGACCGTGATCATTCCAAGTGCGTATGTCCTGTCAAATGTAGACACTTATGTAGCTGTATCGGCGCAGTCGGCTCAAGCATCATCAAACTCGGCTCTTAACTCAGCATCTGTGTTATTCGTTCGTTATCGGATTTTGGCAGTTCTGGTTCTCTCAGCAATTCCGTGCATTGGAAATTTCCAAACATTTCTTTCTACAATAAATCGTAATGAATGGCGCAGCTGGCATACTCATCACGCCTATTTAGTGAGTTTCTGAGGCGAGTCGAAGGCAGGAAGGACAATAGAGTCGAAAGGAACGGTGTAGAACCCAAATGTTCTTTGTCTTCTTCATCACTTGCTCACTGTTCCCAGACACTGTCCTCGTCGCCGTTTTCTTCTGCACAATCTCGTAGTGAGATGGGCTTTCAACCCGAATACACGTGGCTTGAGCATTCCAAAAAGTCTCTACCTCTGGCGCAAAAGGAGCATCAAGAAAGAAGTCTTTTTCTCATAAATATTGTTTTTTGTTTGTTACGACGCAAGCACACAGCATAGAATATTAACCACCAACGTTCATTGTATACTAGAATTCACAAGCCATTCTGTTTCAGAGCCTAGGCGGGAAGGGGCTGTCTGGCAAGCTGGGTAAATAGTATGTTTGAGAAATAGGAGCCATTCATATTGTTTTGACCGCGTACCGCTAAACAATCAGGGCTAAAGCCCGTTTTCCTACTCTTGCCGGAAATCGAAAAATCTTCTCAGTTTGATTGCCTTCTCGACAATTATTCCGCTAGCTTCAGCTAGAAAGCTCATGAAAGCGTCGTAACCAACGCAACTGTGCCCAAAGTCGGTGTGTTGTATCACTCCAGTCCTGAGAATTGCTCTCTTAATAGATTTGAAACAATGACGTTTCAATGAAAGCCCCTAAAGGATGTGTATGTACTGAATTACTCTGTTGTGATTTTTCTTGTATTATTTCTTATTTCTCGCTCGCTCTGCAATTTGCACCGCTTTCGGCATCCCTCTTATTTTTTTCATCTTTTACTCGAGCGGAACTAACGGGCGCCTGATTATTGCTACGATAGGACCAATTAGTGGCATTGGCGCACCTCCACATAGCGGTAAAGAGCATTAAGGGAAGAAAAATCAGTCGGATTAAGAAAACCTGCCTCTGTAACTCTCCTCTTCAACTTGTCAGTAACGAAAATGAATAGCTTTTTGAAAATGTTTGCCAAGGAACGAGCACAGCAGGACCTGCTATAAATGACTCGTAATTCAGCTATTGTTCCACTACTTACGTGCATTTTACGTGAGAGGGTGGCAAATCGCGGTGCTTTCCCCCGACGCTGTTCTTTGTAAATGATCCCTTGAGCTCGAGAAGCTTTTAAAACCGTTTCAACTTGAATCAAGTAGATTTCCTAATTGGGTGGCGTTGTTCTTAGTAACAATAAAATTCCGTGGGAATACTATTCAGAAGGGTTCGCTGTAAGAACTTCTTGAAAATAGTAATTCATTGCTGATGCATTTGTGCTTTCACAAGGAGCTCCCAAACGCGCACGAATAATCTCAGCAACTCCTTTCTACTCCGGTACGCACAACTATTCAAGGTCCATTTGCTCCCCAACATTCCATTCAGTACGTTCTCATCATGCTTCCTACCTCACATTATAAATTCATAGATAACAATTAGCTTGTGTTACTTACTAAGTTTGCCTGGCTTGGGAAAACTTGCGAGGCTAATGTCAATTTGCTTTGCGATATTCCAGAAATCTCTCAGATTTGACTTCTGACTAGAAATACTACTTCCACTTTTCATTGAGGCCTAAGCTTTTCATTTGACTGCAACAGAACATGTCATATGATTGACATTCCTAGCTTCAGAATTTATATAATAATGACTGGTGCACTTAACTGCGGAAAATGTAGCAGTTTATAGTCAACATACAAAAGCGCTCAAAGTCTTTCTCCAGGCTTGTACGCTTTTTCGTTCATAAGTTTTTTCTTAGTGGAGGAAATCGCGCAAATTTTGATATGTTTATCGGAAGCATATTTCTCAACATCCAACACTACTTGACTGCAAAGCAGTAATATCCACATAACTATATGTATCAAGGTGTTTGCTGTAGTAGCAGACTACGCTAGTAGCAAAGTTAGTGACGTTTGCAGTTATTCGCACCCTCTACTGTGTTCGGCATGAGCGCTCGAACGCTTCAGACATGGCAAAAAGGTAAGAATTTTCAGAAGGGCCATCATTTGTATTTCCAGTTGTTTTTGAGTTCAAGCCTTCGGGATATCTGGAAAAGTGGTAAATATTCACAGTACACCCATGCTACACATATCGAAATTTCGCATGATTAGATCTAGTAGGAAAGGAGTTACGACTGAAGAAGCATTTGGCTTAAGACCTTTGAGCGCTACTGTACCTCACGTATACAGCTAATTGAAGTTCAATTAAACACAATCAAACAGTTGTAGCAACCAGTGTCAAACTGCTATAATCCGGAGTTTCAATGAAGAGTGTGACTCCGGTCTGCCTGGCTGTTTAATCTGTAGTCATTAGGGGATATCCATAATCCGGTCGCCATCACGTAATGTCTTCTTTCATTCAGTGATGTAGAGATGGTTCTAAATTATAGTTGGAACAAATATTATAGATTTGGCTCTCACACATTTTACTTCATGTATTGATAAATACTGGTAGAGTAGTGTTCTTGTTAGTCGTACGCTGACGCTCATCGACTGATGATGTCAGACTGCGTAGAGGCGCTACAGATTGCAATATTTGCGCCAGGACCCACGCGTTCAGCACGCAATCTGCTGACCGCCCCGTGATGAGGGATGTGTTTTTTTTTTGTTGCTGGGGTCATTTGTTCTACCTCGAGAGGATGAAAATAGTGGGTGGTTTTTGCTGTAGTAGTGTTTTTGCTAACTTGTGTTTATGATTGAATGAATTTTAAAAGATATTTTTGTTTACTGCAGTCAGCTATTCGCATGTTCACTCCTTTTGTTTCTTTTTTCTGACCTCCAACCTTAATTGAATCGAATTATGAATACATTTGAAAAGTGCTGCCCATTTTTAGAAAGCTCCCCCCACAGCAAGTGGGTCTCCTTTGTCTGGTTTGTTGTCCCGTTCCTCACCCTTGACCATTTTTTTTCCCGTTGTCTGGACTTTTTCGAAGCTGAAATAAGATGTTTGGCTCTTGGCACCGACTTTCCGGCACTTGTTTAAGATAAAAACGGATTGTGAGACAGATAGACAAACAAGCATACATACAAACAAACAGACACACTAGTAAGGCTATATTTATTTATTTTATTTATTTATTTATTCATGCACCTCACTGAGTGCGCACAGCCAGAAGCAAGTAGGCCACCTATATGCATTTAAATCGGGCAATGAAAACTGAAAACTCGCGGTTGTTGCATTCCCTTTTCTGCAGAAATGCAGGAAACGCCAAATTTAACTTTCATTTCATTTCAGTGAAGTGTAGACTGATTTTCCAGATACAGAGATCCTGGCAACAGCTCGCACACCATCGTCAACTTAAGATGCTCACGGTCATCTTTCGGATCCTTGAAGGTATGCTATGAAAGAATGTTGACGAATTTTTCAGAACGTCGTTACACTCAATCGGTTATTTTTGCCCTGCTTTCTTACCATCCCATATTTTTATACAAGCGAGAACATGCACAATAACTGCATGAAATGTTCAGTTAGAATGGCAATGTGGCACAAAGCCAAGTCAGAAATAAAAATCTGAATTATCTTCATATTTGAGCATTCTGACACACATATGTTATGGTTAGATCCTGAAAAAAGGATCCTCCTTTAAACCAAAAATGGAAATGGCTGGTGAACATCGAGCCCCTTGGCGTTCCTCGTTCGGGTTGATAAACCCGTCTCCCGCTTATTTTTATTCTATTTTTTTTATGTAGGGTATATAATCGTAGCGATGTAAGCCTCTCAGAATGCACTTAGTTAGATTTCATATCTCATGAAATCTATCATAATACAGCCAACTGATGAAATTTTGCTATGGAAACAGGTAGGCTGCAGTGCCTTCATTTATGTATTATATTTGGAGTGGTTCAGGAGCGGACGTGAAAGGCTGGTTGGTGTTACCAGAGGTTCATATTCCTTATAATTAAGTGAACAAAATTCATTACGTACTATTCGAAAAAAAAACTCTAACACAGTGTTGTAAGTAGGGTTAACGAAACCCGGAAACGCAACCATAACCGCAAAATCCCTAATGTCATAAGTACACGTCTCTTTCCGGAATGTATGAGAGAAGCTGTGTTGTTGCAGAGCCTGTAATCCCTTTCTTTCAAGACTAATCCTCTTCAGCTAGCGACATTATCAGATGACATAATAGCTTTTCCTTTTAATCCAGTAGTGTAGATCTTAAATGTACCGGGATACTTGTTATCGTTTTCAGAAATAAGTTGTTTACGTAGGTATGATTCGACATATGCGTGAGCGGTTGTAAACTCGTTGATTACGGTAGAGCAGCTAAACAGTGCAGTTTTTTCGGGTGGAACCACATTATCCTCTTGAACAAAATTGTAGGAATAACGAGAGGAGTGTCAATACATAGAGTGAAGCAGAAGTACCAGATGCAGGGAAAATTGGATGCTCTCGATGATCAGCGCAAGTACTAGCGAGCTTTTGGTCCACGATTAATCCCACATCAGTCTCGGGATGTTGCGCTTACCTCGCTAGCCAGTTTCGGATCCTTCAGTGAGATAGGTGAGTTCTCAACAAAGGATACTAGTGTGGTCGTCACCAATAGTGTAAACCTAGTACTACGCTCCCATAGTTTTTGAAATATGTGAGGATAATGCGGAATTTAAAGGACCTTGGCGGTGTTTAGATTTCTTGTTTCTTGCTTGCAGTCTTGAGTCACTCTTGCGGCTGATGGCGAAATCTAGTGACGATGATCATGTTTGAAGTATCAAAAAGTATCAATGATAACGCTAGGATGTCAACCGGAAATGGCGCGCAGACCCCACTCGAGGAGCTCACTGTTCAGTCGAAGAATTAAGCCCAAATTGGGACTTTCATCGTGTTATCGCCTACTGAAAAGCCTCGAGAGGACGCTGGTTTCCTGAAGTGCGGGAACATCCGAGTCATATGCCTTCAGGAGACCCGCTGGTGAAGAGCAAAAGCCGGAGAAATCGAAACCGGTGTCAATCTCTTCTTAACGAAGAAGACGCCACACGAAATGGTGCGGGCATAGCAGTGGCAGTCTCTGGAAGACACAATCTCCGCCGTCACTAGATCAGCAGTGGAAACATGGCGGCTCCTACTTCCTACCCTGGGTTGATCGCGTTTCATTCTCGCTGGGCTTCAGAATTGCCACACCTCCCGTTGCCTTCCCCTTGAGACTGCTCGGTTAAATGGAGCAGAGCTGCTACAAATGACACAGCAAAACGCTAGAGTCGTGGCTGGGAGAATAGACGCGGAAGAAGGGTGCTGGTGGTATTCATGTACGCACTACAAGCCTTCTGCCCCATCTACGAAATGAATGAGTGTCATCTGAGCCTTGACGAGGCTATCCGATTATTTATAAAGGGGGGCCATATCACAAAAGCAGGTGATATCAATGGAAACATCGGGAAAGAACAACGGAGCTTCGAGAAAATCCACGGAGGTAAGGGAATATAGGTCAATAGTGAAGGGGGAAAAACAGAAGTAAACCACGAACTTGTGCGAATGTCATCCCTCAAAATTGTGCAGGACATAAGATATGGCTCCACAGCACAGTCTTCTCCTAACAGACATAGACATCTATCTTCCCACCAAGAGATCAAGGACAAGAACGGAGCTGAGGATCTGGTTCTGGGAGCTGCACCGAGCTCCCAGAATCTGCAATCGATGCCGCCTTCATAGCCTGACAATGAGTGGGAAGTATCGTTAAAGTGTAGACCTTGCTTCCGCCTTCACCGATCTGGAAAAGGCATTTGACCGTTTCCCGCTATAAATCCTCTAGAGAGCTCTAGAGTGCGAAAACGAGGCGTTCTCGAACCCATGATCTGTTTGAGCAAAGACATAAACGATGGTTCCACGACTACAACACGCACCCTACACGACCAAACCTAAGCAGTAAACGCCACTGTTGCGTTACACCAGAGTTCAGCTCTGAGCCCGTTCCTCTATCTGCTTTCTATGGACCTCTATCTGCTTTCAATGGACTTCATCACAAAAGATCTCGTGGATGAGCCACTTGAAGAACATCCTATGCCTGCGGTTGAATCAGGAATGAAGGCGTCAGAGAGGCTATGCAAACAGCTCTGGTCCAGCTGAAGATGTGAGAGCAGTGCCTGGATGGTTCGAGCATGTCCTGAGAAGACTACAGGATCATCCGATAAAGGAGACAGTGAAGTATGAAGCTGAGGGTAAGCGGCTACGAGGATACCAAAGAGAGATGACGAAACGTGATCAAAAGGGACCCTGCCGGTGGTAGAGTAACGACTGAAGATGCTGTAGATGGAAAAAACTTGGGACGGCAGGCAAGAACAGCGGACCCTACGTCGGCGTGGGATTAGACGCTAGGAGAGACGGGAGGGAGAGTGGAAGAAGAAGATGGCTTGACGACCATTTCTTTAAATGTTTTCGAGCATGGAACACTTAATAGTTATGCTTGTTGTTCGTAATGTCTACGGCTGTGGCCGCGCAGAATGCGTGCGAGCAAATCGAGGTTTTTTTTTGCACTTTGGTGTTTAATAATTGAATTCAATCGTGACCTCTTTGAATAGAAATGTCATTATCCAGGTTGGGGAGCGATTTTTTGCTACATTCCAATCTAGATGATAGCTCTTATCTAATCGCTTCCGGTAACATTGTGTTTGGTTGGTATAGCAGTTTGGCTTTCTCACGTTTTATATCTATATCGTTTTACATCTCTCCTATTATAAAGCAGTAACTTGTTGTTTCGGTTGTCGGTTAGGGTGTTTGTCGGTGTGTCGGTTTGTCGGTCTGTCCGTCCGCAAGACTACGATTACGATAAAGGTAGCGATATGGACAATCTGGCTCTCACATTTCCTTCCTATACATAAAACAGTTCGGTGGGTAGGTTAATGGAGTAGGGTGACTACTGCGGAGTGAAGTGGGTACTTCAAAACTGTGATTTCGATCTGTACTGGCTTCGTGTTATGTATGCCTAAGCAAAAATCGGAGATGATAATGTTGTTGAGAGTCCTCCGCTTTTTTTCAACATTGAGCGCTAAAGCGCAAATAAGGAGGATAGTCCACAATTGTGCACAGAAACGTTTCTTAGCCAGGAGGATACATTTTTTGACCTAAGCTTGTGATGCAGCTTGACCGATCACAATTGGTACTTCTCTCTCCTGCTTTTCTGCTTTTCAAACGCCTTGAAAAGAAAGAATTGTTAAGTTCTATATAGTTTCGAGAGGTTCTATACTCTGGTGTTGTTAATTTCTCACGTCTACCTTATGTAGCGTGGACAAACAAAACAAAAACAAAAAAAGCTCGGGGAGGGAAGGAGCACCGGGGTGGGCGAGTTATATAATATAGCCTGACACCATCCTAGCTTTTTGCACGAGGCACGAGTGCATAAAAGCGGTGTTTCTCGCCTAACTACATTTTCTAAGTAAATACTTTGTAAAAGTAAAAGAATGGGTCCCAGCGTAATCCGGGCGAAACGAGTGGTACTCTGGTAAAGCAGTACCATTACCTGGCATGTTAAAATGACCATCCATTAATGGTGTAATAAGACATCTCAGCTCGATTGGCTCTCTAGGTGTGAGAGAAGGCTCATCCGGGCTGGCGAATGATCTTCTGTCTGTGTGTAGATATCATGCAAAGTTAGCGTGAAGAATCATTTAATGTTTGCTGCCTTCTGAATTATTTACATGCTCCCAACTCCGCCACATCTTTCACCTCTGAATCGAGTTGCTAAAGTTCTACCGCTGGCTGCCGTGTTTGCGCTGCCCGTTCTCTCGCGGTTAAACTGAGTTCCTTTTAAAAAGGCATTATGCGTAAAAATAGTTTATAGCAGTTACAGCAGCTACTAGCTGATGGCTTTCGAATTCGTAGGTAGAAACTAGCACTCTAAAGGGTAAAGTAGTGCATTTTGAAAAAGAATCTGTTAAATACTGTTGCACTTTCCCTTACTTTTGGAAGGATTACCTTCGGAAGACCTTTTGAAGGAACCTACTCAGATTTCATCTGGATGGTCAAATAGTGGCGGGTAGGGAAATCTCTGTTTCAAGAAAGACCTCGAAAGATGGATGTTATTTTTTTTTTTTTTTTTTGAGAGACGTAATCATTTCAGAACTACAAATTCCATTGATTATGCAGTATTCGAAAAAACTTGTTCTCTACTTTTCGCCTGAAGTTAAAATTGGGATTGTGTTCGAGCCGCTCTCCTAGCAGTAGGAGATTTCCAATCAAAGAAAGACCAATTTATAAAAAAGGGAATTATTCGGCACACATCCTGATAACTGATGACTTTCCAGGAAAAGGAGTAGTGATTGCAAAAAAAGTCAATCAATTGATTGTCTCACCATTTACGGAATAGCGGTCAGGGCCTCTTTTGATTCACCGTCACAGTTGTAGGGTGAGTTTCGTTTAAGAAGAACCCATTCAGTACGTTGGTTTCTTCTTTTGGCATAGAAGTTTGCGCCGCTTTTGTGACAGAATTCTCCTTTCCCACTGTAGGCTTCTTCTTATCAGTCCTATTTGCAGTATTATTTCATCTAATAGTATTGGATAGGCTCATTTGTCCGATGTGCTAAACATTCATAGCTTCTCACCTGCCGATACTTCAAGGATAGATAACACGATGAGACTCTTAATTCACTGTATGATTTTTTCATTGGTACTCACTGAGTTATGATATGATGGGCTGACTTTTCATCACATTACTTACTTTGATACTTTGATGATCCTTCGGCAAGAGAGTCTTCTCAGCGGGGACCACTGCTCCTCCATACCGCCCGATCTTTCGCGAGTTGCATTCAATGTGGACCGCTTCCTCTAAAATATTTGGAAAACAAATCGGCCACCGACATCCTGACGGTCTTGTTCTATTTCTCGGGAGCCATTCTGTGACTTGGAGACTCTATCTGTCATCTCGACGAATTAGATGACCGGCTAAGCGATGCATCGAATGTACCATGTATTGAAGCGAGTCCTTCAAACGTGATCTTTAGGTCTGAACTTCGCAAGCCTTGCTGCCACTGTTGGCGTCGACTGATTTTCAGAAAACTTCTTTCTAACGCGTGATGAGAAGTCCTTATGGCTTTGGCGATTGTTTTGTTGTCAGGGCAGGTTCCAGTCGCATGACGCATCGCTGGCAGTACTGAGGCGATGAATATCGATGCTTTGAAATCGGGATCGCTGACTCATTTTTCACAACAATATTCAAACGTTTGTCTCCTCAAAGTACTCAAACTATTTTTAAATTATTATTTGAGTAATTTCTCCTTCCTAGCAAGGATGGCTTGTAGTATGGCCCCTTGTTTGATTTCAGGTTGTTTCACTCCTATTAATTATCCACGTTAAAGGGAATGTGGGTGGAGGAAGTCGTCTCCCCACAAGTGACTTCTTGTGATAAGATGACAACAATCTGAAACAAAGGGAACCCTAGTTCAGCCTCATTAACTAGCTTTGTTTCAACTGTGAAGCACCATTTTTGACGCTTCTGTGGGGACTTGCGAAATCTCCTTGCATAATTCTATCTAAGGTGAGCTGCAATATGTTAACTTCACTTTATTGCCCAAAGCCCTGTGGCAGAACATTTTCCGGGACATGTGTCGTATTCTTTTCCCATAGAACTCATTCTGATAGCAGTACAATTTTTCTTGTACGCTTTTAGAAACAATGAATATTTAGTGTTCTCGTGTTTGGGAAAAGGCATAGAGGAATACGCCTACGTCAGGGGAGACGTATTGAGTAGTATGCACCACACATCTTCCTTCTCTAAGACAGAAATGCGTGGAGAAAGGGGCGAGATATCTGTCCTGTGTAGATTATGGTAGAACGCAGGTGGATATGCTATGAAAACATCAAAACAGGAAACGTAAATGGCTTCTCCATTACCCTACGGCGTGCAGTGAGTTTTGAAGACATTCTACGCTCCAGCAGTGTTCCGCTGTAGTACAGTACTCTTCTGGTAGCAGCTCTCTGCTATTAGAGGCTGAAACAATATCAGGGAATTCATTCCTTCGCAATTAAGCGAGCGTGTGAAACCTGTCGTTCTTTCGTAGGCGTCTTATGTCAATCACTCATGCGTAATTCATGAATTGTCTCCCAGCTATAGCGATTAATTGCGGAATAATTTTGGTTCTGTTTCGCCGGAGAGGTCATTTGGTTCGTAGTAAGGTTCCATGTTTCATTGGCAATAAGCCATAGGTTAGAAAGAGGTTTGTTCCAATAAGTTTCGAGAGTTCAATGTGCAAGCTGGGTCTCTCAATCGTAGGGTGTTCTAAAAAGTTTTCAGAAAAGGTGCAGCATTACTCCAAGTTGACTATGTAGCTATGTAAAAGATGCTTTTGAGATACTACGGACTACCGAGTTCAAATAGGCCGAATTTCGGCACATTACGAGTGTTATATCGAGTTTGAACGGTTTCATTAGGTTTTTCGTGAAAATGTTCTACACTGTTATTGAGTATTCTATTTGAGTTTTGCTCCATGTTTGCCGAATTGGAAATAGCGTAAATGGAAGGCTAGCTACCTTGTCTCAAACAAGAGCGAACCCTAGCCAACGCTGTTAAGACCAGAAATGAAATCAGTCCTTGAAGGGTAGACTTAGAGTAGGGCAGACAAAAGAGTGTATTGGATTTGGACCATTTGTTGAGTCTTGAGAGTATGCAAGTTCAGAAAACGGCTCATTGCTCGTACCAAAATAAGAAGGTAAAACCCTGAAATGTGGGCGTTTCAGTGTTGATTGAGGAGCTGCTGGTTTTTGCGGTTACTCAAGAGTTCTAGAAAAAGGCAATCAATGTACTTGAAAGCGTCTTTGTTGTCGCAGTGTCGTGCGTCATTCCTGAAGATATGATCGCGTAAATAAGCGTCATTTACCTCAGCTTACTTCATCACATTCATCATGGTTTCTCAACAGGAAAAGTCTCAATGTAATACTGGGAGAGAACAATCAAAAAGGGAAACAAATGAGCGAAATATTAAGTACTAGTAACGCCTTTTCTTCTGGTGAATCAATCTTTTCGACCACTGTTTTTGTATTTTTCATCTCATAGAATAAGCCTAACTCTGGCGTTTCTTGCCGGTGGCTCAAAAGAAAGTATTCATCAGGGTTCCTAGATTTCTTTACAGTAGTGATCACCACCAAGCTTGGCCCGATAAACATGGTCGCCTACTGAAAAAGCTCACACTGATACTTTTTGAGGAGGATCACGCGATTGGGCGTAAATGATCGGCATTCACCAAAGACTATGCAGATGTAACTTACATACATATGTTAGTTGGCTGGTTGAGGGGTCATAAGTAAATTAGCAGTAGTTACGCTTTCGTGGCTGTGTCGATCAGCTCAATCGCGCATTCTCAAAGCAACTAATCGTCTTGTTTTCGACATCTCGCGAGTGTTTTTTCACAGAAGTTCTATCTATTTCAATCCATACCGACAGGGGCAATTTTCTAAAGTCTTTTCCAGTGTTTCCGAGAATCTCTTCACTCTTTGGTGATTTTTACTAGCCTAGATATATGAAGATTAATAAACGGAAAAAATTTGTCTAGCTTTTGCCAGCTTTTACCTTTCTACGTATTAAGCGTTCTGTTCAGCTGAACCAATGAAAGTCGAACGGTGATATCGGATCTGAACAGTAGATGGAAAAAGCCATAGTGGAAAACAACTTATCTTTTTACCCTGATTTCAATTTCTGTCGTTTTCGTCTACTCATTGCTACGTTGTAGGTTGTATTGGAGCGATTGCTACTAAAATGTTTCTCTGCTCTATCTAAGCAACTAATGGAGCGTTAAAGTAAGCGAGCCAGCCACAAATATGATTTTACACCTGAGTAAAGCGTTTTGACATATTCATCTGGAAATGTGTAGTGTGATACTGTAATGCAGGTATGTGTCTACATATCTCTACAATGATCCTGACTATTTCGTGCTAGAGTGTCCGGGAAAAATTGCCGCTCTGACGTCTACTACAGAGACAGGTGACAGGATAGGTATGTAGCTGGTAGACTAAAAACCGAAGTGTTAGACATGAAAGGGATAGAATTTAAAAATTCTAAGCGAAATGAGGCTTGAGACTAGTTTGTTTGTAATTGGATGCGTGTTTGAAAGTCGTTGGAATTTGGAACCTGATCGCTATGAGTTCTTATCTTTGATCTGTCTGTTCAATGCATAGACGCTCTGAACAGTTGGGGATAGAGAATAGATAGGTTATTCTATGCACTGCGCTGTGCACTGCTTTTAAGTGCTTAAACTTCCTAGCTATTCTGCCTTACAGCCGATTTCTTGGCATCCTGTTTGATCTGAATTAAAAGCTTCCCTCGTACCAACAGCTTAATGAACTAATTTTGCAGGTGGGTAAAACTTCGTTGTTAACAGTGCTTGGTTTTTATCAAGCTCTCGAGATCATAAGGGGCATTCCATTTCAAAACGTACCTTCGTTTGCGTAGGGTAGCCTCTCGTGGTTGTATCTATACTCATAGAAATGTGTGGGGCTTCTGAAGAATTTGCAGAATCCCTGCTTTTGGTGGTGTACAGCAGCTTGACGACTTCGTGCTTATTTACTCGGATCATTCCTTCACGGAAGATGGTAATAAGTGAATGAATGAGCTTTGCAAAGCTCACTGGATGAAACTTGTCGACTATTCAGCAAAAAGTTTTATTAGATTCTTGTGGCTCTGCCTCGCAATGATTTATTTGTCCTGTGTAGGTAGGTCTGTTGCTTGCTGTGGTTATTTGTGCACTCGGATCAGGCAAGGGTAGAAGCTGGAACTACTGTCGGGTCCGCCCTTTGAACCTCTCATTACTTTCGAGATTTGAACCGGAGGCCTAATCCTTCAACGGGGATATCTCGTTTCCATAATAATACCCAAAAGTACATCATCTAATGGCTTCTAATGTCTACGATAACGTGGAATTGTACGATAACGAAAGTTTCCTTTCAACAGTGTTTTACAGGTATTTTCATCATCTTTCCACAGTGATAGATGGTTTGACGTGGCATTCAGTGGAATTGGTATATTTAAATCGCAGTCAAACGCAAATCCATTAATAACTTCTAATAAGGAAGCTATCCAAGTTGACCATGAAGTAAATATGTACATCTATGAAGCTCTGGTATCAACTGCAGCAAAAACACTTCCTATTTCTCCTCCGTTCTTTTTTGCTTTCAATTTCTGCATAGAGCTCTTCTCTGCCTACCTTTTTTGCATACGTCCTGGCTTCGATGATGGTGCTCAACGATGGAGATATGGTGATCGTGATCGAGCTGCTTTGACAACCACCCTCATTTCTTTTGATTGCAATCTTTGCGGATTAATATTATTTCTGGTAGCTTACTGGGAGTATTTTTATAGATGGGCACATCTTTGCAAATTTCCCCTTCTTGTTGTGGTAGTTGCGCACACTGTAAATTTGTTAATAGCTTCTGTTGAAAACTAATGAGGGAGCGAAATAGCCCAGCCGGAAGAAAACGAAAAATATATCTTCCATTGTGCGGGGGACACTCAGAAAAACGATGCATTATCTCTTTGAAATCGGTAGACTCAAGTGTCAGAAGTCGTATGAAAATTAGAGATCAAATGCTGCACACAGTTACGCTTGGGTTTTATTTTTTTTTCAGCATAAGAGAAGCTTAGGATTTACATTCGAGTCCAAATGGGCTTTTAGCGTGCAAAACATAGTAATTTCTTACTCATTCAACACTTTCATTTATTGCCTTATTTGCCTTTTATCGTATCCTGTCTGTTACAAATCTATAGAATCCTCTAACCAATAAGTTGTGGGCTGAACAACGATTACTCAGGTTGCTTTCTGTTACTTTACCTCTTCGTTAGTGCCTGAGAATTCAAGGAGAACTCATTTATTTGCTGCGAAATTTCTCGTAGCTACCCACGTAAATTTCTGATTAAATTAATAGTACTCTCCTTTTTGATGTGGGAAACTACTAGCTCTGTAGGTATTCAATTCAGTTGGGAATGGTTGTTTTGTGGCATATTTCAACTTTGCAAAAGCGCAAGATTTTCAATGGGGTGCAACTTTCTCGCTCGAGCGAGACCCTAGAAGACCAATGGAGACGAATTTCCGTAAAACTAGCAGACTCTACCTGCTCCACAAGCTGTCTGGTCCTCTTCACTACTTACCGCCGCTGGAATCGTAGTTTATCGTCCCTTGTTCGCCATCTTTGAAGAATTGAGCAGCTCAGTCTTGCTTCATTGGCTGTACTTGGCAGGCAGGAATACCACGAAGAAAAATGGGCATCCATGAAGAACATTAATCAAGAAATGTATTACGCAGTGGGGTGCACTTTGTTTTCGCTCTTGTTGCTCTCAACAACCTCTAACTTCTAAGTGACAAGCTGAAACTATTCATTACTCCGGTTCCCTTCCTTTGCTCCATATGGTGTGGTTCTACGTGAGTCTTCTTTCCCGCTTAAACTTTTCAAAAAATTTACAGCTGGTATCAGGTGGCCGATGCCTTGGCCTGTAGAAGGCGTTGTAACGGCCAGCAAAATCCTTGTTTGTGTTCCAACCCTGTTTTTCTTCTTTGGTTTTCTATTGATGCAGTCTCAAAGTTTGGGTTCCTTCCTGATTGTGTGCTAAAGTTGTCAGATAGCATTGAATGGGCGCAACTTCTGCGCAGTGCTAAGGGCCTTGAAACTGAGAGCAAAGCTGCAGACGAGTAGTTTGTGAATCGTGTGGAGTTTCTCGTACTTTGAGAGATGAAGGAAGCTGAACTGTCCAGGAAGATGAAAAAGCGTCCTTGATTACAGGTTGGTGAGTAACTCACAGACCAGAATGCCTTGTTATATTTGTATGTCTAATAACAAGAGTATCGTAGAACCGATAAAGCCCTTCGCCATTAGCTATCTATCTAGAACTTCTGGTTCGTTGAAGATTCCGCTTCCGCGATCGTCAAGAAAGCCCCGAAAAGGTTGTGAAATGGAAGGTCTGAAGTACGCTCCTTCAAATGATTTGGGGCCTGTAAACATCCGTTTTCTTCTATTGAAGAACATTCGATGAATAAATAGACCGGTCAATGTTTTTTCCACCATATGGTTCTGTGCCAAGCTGCTTCGATTAGCAGGAAAAACTGAAGTTCATCCTTGGCGTAATACGAAGAGCAGCCATGTGCTACGTCGCCATATGGCGTAGCGTGTTCTGTCTCAAATTACTTCGAGTTTCGTATCCGAATCAGCTTTCAGTCAAATACGGAGGATGCTTGAACTAAAATGGCATTCATCATGATTAGGTTTGATTATGTTAAGGATTGCGATTATTAGATGCTCTGTCTATATAATTCATGCCTTCCACCTCATCGAAATTCAGAAAATACTCGTCTTAATTAGCACTTTCCACTGATGAGACTGATATGATCCAAATCTAAATTGTTATGAGTCCGATTTCGCTAATCCTGATTTAATCGATTCCCACGAAAAATTCCTCATTCATTCATAATAGCAACGGTTCATTGAACCCTACCACGTTTTTATCCATTGAATGTTTTCTGAGTATTCTGCAGGAAGGATTCGACGCGCTTCTAGCAGTGCCTGCGTTCTTGGATTTGTAGTTCTTATAATTTATGCTCTTTTCCGATCTGTAGAGGTTTCATTAATATCTCCCTGACATCTGATATGATAACTTCCTGTCTTATTTTGATGAGTTTTGGTGGTATACTGAGTTCTGTCCCTCTCTTGAGCAGTTTTGGTAGTGAGGCAGTGCATATTATGGAAATGTAGGCCTAATCGTCGAGGCATTGCAAGCTGTACCAAAACAATTCGAATTTCTCCAATTTCAAAGCTCATTTCCGGAGATGCGCAGACTTTAGTTGGAGTTTTTGCAAAGCATGTGTATATTATGGGCGCTATGACTTGCCTGAGATTATCCTCCTTCCCCCACTGGATCGGATATCACCGTAGGTCGTGAGGAGCCTGAAGAGTACAAATCGGGAGATCCCATTCCTGTGTAGCGAAAATTTATTCTTGGTTGATACCGAAGTTGAATAACGTTAATGAGTCAAGTCTATTCTTCCTGCAAAGTATTGAGACAGTATCTGTTTTGGGTCCAGACTCACCATCTGTGCTGAATTCAATTTCGTTCTGTTTTAAGTAGATAAAAGATGTGAAGAAAGTTGTTGAGTCACTTATCAGAGTAAGCATTTTTGAATACCCTAAAATTCCATAGATAAGAGCGGGTGAACCTACCGGTGAAAAATGAATTGGAAAAAATCGAAATTGAATGCAGTCACCCCTCTAACTTGATGGATGGATAAATTAAACTTCGAAGAAGAAGTTAAGAAGAAGCTNAGCTTCTTCTTAACTTCTTCTTCGAAGTTTAATTTATCCATCCATCAAGTTAGAGGGGTGACTGCATTCAATTTCGATTTTTTCCAATTCATTTTTCACTGGTAGGTTCACCCGCTCTTATCTATGGAATTTTAGGGTAGCCAGTATGTCGCGTTTGTCATTATCATTATGTCCATATTGTTCCATGTACCTCTTATTTACAAACGAAGTGGCGCTTTTTGTGTTCATGGTAGGTGGGAGGCCAGTATCGTTAACATACTAAAAAATGAGAGAATGTCTCCAGAAAGTTTTATGGTAGTTTTTCGTAGTCAAAGCGTCGCTGCTCCACTGAATCATAGGCAGCTACGTTTTAAAAACCCTCAAAATGAGTTTCGAATAAGATCCCCTGACTAGCCTTGAGCGCTGATCTAGCGCAAAGAGAGCCCTTTAAGACAAGGCTTTGATTTCAGCGCCAATTCCATTTTTGGGAAAAAATTCTTATTCTGATCATGCCATGTCATGTTTTGTTGTGAGGGATTCATTAGCCTTCTCTATGTCGCTATCAAATTTAATTCGCAAAGATGGAAGTATGGAAGCATTGTGTTCCAGAAATCTTATCTGGTCATAGGAGCGCGAACGGACTGAATACTCATGGAAATAAATATCCAAGCAATTTGTAAAGAATTTTCTCACTTCCGAGATGGCTCATCGTGTTATGATGACGGTCCTCAGTCGCTTCAAAACGAGTCGATCACAGGAGGTAGTCGATGACCTTTCCCTCTCACTCCTGAGAAAAGACGTTCTCAAGTAATTCCATGTTGGAATGAAAAGTGAAAGTGAAAAGCTTCTTCCCTTAGAAAATTCCATGAGGTACAGCCTGTAGGATTGAGATCTGAGGAGAACGGCCAATCATCAGCAGCAGCAAAGACCGTACAGACCTTGTGGGCCAGCGCGATATCTGGTGATATGTCCAAGTAATGCTTGTTCTCGAGAGGATTTGAAGGTATTACTACTAGAGTCTTGCCGGTGCTGCACACACCTGCCTTAAAGGTACAGTTCACCATAAAAAAGGTTTCCGAGTTGTCCCTCTAGGAATACTCAATAGTCTCCAAGGATAACACAAATGGCGCTGTCGGGTCCTAAAACACAACAGCTAGGGCATAGTGGGAGCCCCGTTTCCGGATCGCCCGGATTCCCCGCTTCTCGACCGATGTCACATCAGACGAGTGCCAAGGCGATACAGATTGCAATACTCGCTCTAGGACCCACACACAATTAGTTGATCGCCGAGTGATGAGGCGACGTTTTTCTCCTATTCTTTTGTTCTCGATTACTCTTTTTGCTGCTGTGATCCCTTATTTCATTTTCTACCTCAAGCGGCTGAAAAAGGTGGGCTACAACCACTTTTACTAGCGTTCTTGTTAACGTATGGTTATGAGCGAATGAATTTTTAAGAAAGTTTTTGCCTACTATAGACAGTTGGTTGCACTAGGACCCACACGTACGCATGACACCATTGTTTAGCTCGTCCACACTCCTTCTATCACAATGGAAAGCCGAATCGCGCACTTTCTTCGCCTTCATCGCACTATTTTCCACCTCATCTTCCATTTTTCGTCAAAATCTGGATTACCAAAAATTATCGGGAACTGTGCCCCTAACTACGACCTGAGTCGAGTGGGCCGCTAGAGCCTTTCGTGTCGAATTCACGGAATATCCTAGAAAACACGTTATGGTTTTGCCGATTGAGAGCTTCCTCGAACAAAAGAGTCTCAAAACTATGTTCTCAACCCCCCC